>JAVTVY010000730.1:0-35403 GCA_036873755.1 Hanleya hanleyi
CGAATTGACTAGTGCGAAATTTCGTGCAAAATGAAGAGATTCTGGCGTAACCCAGGAAGGGTGGTCGCGCGGACGTCGGCGTAAACATTTGGGTACAACCTCCAATGTTATTTCAATACATGCAATGATTTAACATACGAATTGACTAGTGCGAAATTTCGTGCAAAATGAAGAGATTCTGGCGTAACCCAGGAAGGGTGGTCGCGCGGACGTCGGCGTAAACATTTGGGTACACCCACCAATCAGCGATGCGGTGTGACTCTGATGCTATTAATAGACAATCACAATGATTTTAACATGGGAATTGGCTAGTGCGAATTTTCGTGCAAAATGAAGAGATTCTGGCGTAACCCAGGAAGAGTGGGGAGTTGAGATTTTGGCGCCAATTAGAGCATCACGCGGTTCTTCTCAGGGGCAAACCTCCAATGTTATTTCAATACATGCAATCATTTAACATAGGAACACATACTCGCCTCTATATTCTTATTCATCAGTATATTACCAATCTGCAAAAATCTCAGGATTGTAAATTAACCCAGGAAGGGTGGTCGCGCGGACGTCGGCGTAAACATTTGGGTACTTTCCACGCAATCATTTAACATGGAAATTGGCCAGTGTGAGAATGTACCAAAATCAAGGGATTCTGGCGTAAGTTAGAGACTATAAACTATATTCATCATAAGTATAATGATAATGATGCATGCACGCCACGCGGCCCTTCTCAGGGCCAACACCTCCAATGTTATTTCAATACATGCAATGATTTAACATACGAATTGACTAGTGCGAAATTTCGTGCAAAATGAAGAGATTCTGGCGTAACCCAGGAAGGGTGGTCGCGCGGACGTCGGCGTAAACATTTGGGTACACCCACCAATCAGCGATGCGGTGTGACTCTGATGCTATTAATAGACAATCACAATGATTTTAACATGGGAATTGACTAGTGCGAATTTTCGTGCAAAATGAAGAGATTCTGGCGTAACCCAGGAAGAGTGGGAGTTGAGATTTTGGCGCCAATTACAGCCAATGAAATGTCTTTGAAAAGAACCAATCAGCCATCATTAAAAAGAACCAATGAAACCCGTAGGCGGTAATTCAAACTACCAATGAAAAACTACTGTATTTTCGTATAAAGCCAGGAGGAGCGTGCATAGCGTCACTCCAAACATATACTTTGAACCAACAAGATGTACTACAACGAAAGCAAAGTACGAATGGTGGCCAAGATGTCGACGACGCGGGGAGCAGCCCAGGCACTGAAGGCCAGGAGGCTGAAAAAGGCCAGAAGAGCCAATAGAGCCAAGATGTTCTGGATGCAGGCTATGAAGGGATGGACAGAAGACAATATCAACATGTCTCTCGACAAATGGGTCTCCCTTCATAGCCTGATCACGGCTGCTCCCCCCGATCTAAACGGCGCCGATTTCGTGTTTTTTCTGCAAACCATTTTGCAGCAGCAGCAACAACAACAAGAGGAGGAGGAGGAAGGAAGAGGAGGAGATGCCGTCGCCGCCGCCAGCTATAATTCCTGCCGCTAATTTTATACAAGACCTTGGAACAACAACAACAACAACACAGGGACCATCAGCGAGCCGTTATTCGAGGCAGGCGGCCGGGCTTTTCATCCCTCTGGAAGAAGAATAAAGACCAACGGCCCTTTTCAGGGCCAACCAACCCAACGGCCCTTTTCAGGGCCAACCAATCCAACGGCCCTTTTCAGGGCCAACCATTCCTCCGAAAGAGGAACTTCTAAACAAGGCACATTCAATTGAAATCCTACAATCTCCTCTCCTCTATATTCTATAGTATTATTAGCCATCTGCAACACCAAAAAACAATCCCTGCCCCTATCAACGGCCCTTTTCAGGGCCATCTCCTTACTTGAAACATAGACACAGTGAACGGATTGTAAAAAATTAACCCAGGCAGGGTGGTGGCGCGCGGACGTCGGCGTAAACATTTTAGGTACTCTCCACATCGACTATCGACTCTATTAATAGACGCAATCATTTAACATGGGGCTTTGCTAGTGTGAATTTTAGTGTCAAATCAATGGGATTCTGGCATACATGTGCATTAAATACAGTGCACGCGGCCCTTTTCAGGGACAAACCTCCAATGTTATTTCAATACATGCAATGATTTAACATAGGAACGGGTACTCGCCTCTATATTCTATATATAGTATTATTACCAATCTGCAAAATCTCAGGATTGTAAATTAACCCAGGAAGGGTGGTCACGCGGACGTCGGCGTAAACATTTTGGTACACCCACCAATCAGCGATGCGATGTCACTTTGATGCTATTAATAGACACAATCATTTAACATGGGAGTTGGTTAGTGTGAATTTTCGTGTCAAATCAAGGGATTCTGGCCATCAAGGAGATTCTGGTCAACACTCGTTTCAGGGCCAACCTCAATGTTATTTCAATACGTGCAATGATTTAACATAGGAACAGATACTCGCCTCTATATTCTGATATAGTATTATTACCAATCTGCAAAATCTCAGGATTGTAAATTAACCCAGGAAGGGTGGTCGCGCGGACGTCGGCGTAAACATTTTGGTACACCCACCAATCAGCGATGCGATGTCACTTTGATGCTATTAATAGACACAATCATTTAACATGGGAGTTGGTTAGTGTGAATTTTCGTGTCAAATCAAGGGATTCTGGCATACATGGGCATTAAATACAGTGCACGCCACTCTTTTTAGGGACAATTCTAATGGTATAAACATAGGAATGGGTTTTTTAACATGGAAAAAATTCATGTGTTATTTTTTTACCTATTGTTACCTTTAGGTGTGTGCATGTGCAGGAGTTGGGTGTTTTTTATTTTTGTGCTGAGTTAGAAGTCTCTCTTTCGGAGAAATGGTTGGCCCTGAAAAGGGCCTTTGGAGATGTAAGGGTTTACATCATTGGGGAGAAATTTATCCGCCGCCGGGTACACACGGGACAATCCATGGTGACAAAAATACACTCTAGGGGTGTATCATTGAACATAGGGTCGTCTTTTGGGTAGGTCTGTGTGGCGTCCATACAGCGTAGACACAGGGCTTGGTGGCCACAGGGAAATATTGCATATTTTGCAAAACGTGTAGCGCATTGTACACAGCGTAAAAACCGGGCTGGTGTCCATTTTACGGGTGGTGCCAGTCTTCTTTTTATGGTAGTAGCGTAGTCATGCAGGTGTTGAATTTCTTGTTTTTGTTGTTCACTCCTTTTTCTTTTTCTTCCTACGCTTTTCTCCTTTCCCTCTTCTGGCTGTATTCTCGTTCCCTGGCCTCCCACGCCATGATCGGGACCGGGTAGCAGTTGAACTTGGCTATCTTCTTCTTGATCATAGTGTTGGAACACATGTTGGAGCATTTGTTGAAACGGTGGCCTTTCCAGGGAGGTGACATCATCATCATCATCATCATGCTGTAGTACCGGTTCTTCTTCTTCTTCTTCTTCTTGTTGATCTGTAAATAGGCTGGACTGTAATAAATCATCTACATCTAGCCATTGGTCCTCTATCGGTGGGTGTTGTGTACTTTCCAGTGCAGTGACATCATGCTGTGGTACCGGAGAGTGTTGTTCATCTGGGGGCTGTAATATATCATCCAGCCATTTTGTGTTCTGCATCGGTGAGAGTGATAGGTGACTATCACTCAGCAAGTCTTTCATCACTGCATCAATATCCATTATTTCAGACATCATGTAATTGTGAATGAACAAGATAAAAAACACTGCTATTTATACCGTACAGCACGCGGACGTCAGCGAAATGGAGGATGCAAACGTACACGCTGCAAGAAAATTTGTGTTTCTTTGACAATTTTAAACCCCGTGTGATTTTGCAATAAATGCCAGGTCAGTATAAAAATTATTTCAAATTGAACGGGGGCAACTCAGGGATGTAGCATTTAAAAATTAAGAAAATTAGCAGTAGACTAAGCCACTATTTTAATGATTTCATCCATTTTAGACGCGTAAGACAAAAAAATTAACCCAGGAAGGGTGGTTGCGCGTGCAAAATCTCAGGATTGTAAATTAACCCAGGAAGGGTGGTCGCGCGGACGTTGGCGTAAACATTTTGGTACACCCACCAATCAGCGATGCGGTGTAACTGTGATGCTATTAATAGACACAATCATTTATCATAACACTGCATTGCCCCGAACATCTCCGAATCACAGCGCCATGTTGGTTTACAACAGGGCCGACACCCACCGTGTTGATTTACAACATGAGTGCCTACACATATATATATATTTAGCGCGATCAATGTTATTACCATTCATACACAATAATACATCATGACTACAAGAAGACTAGTATTCGAGGATCCTAGAGACCATAGGGAGGTCATTACACATGAAGAGGATGGCGGTGTCACGATTATTACAAGCCTACAGCGAGTGCATCAACGTCATATTGCCGATACGTTGAGACGACAAAGTGCACAACAAGACCAAGAGGTGACGGCGGCTATGGATGAAGATAATAATAATGATGACACGGACGAAGAAGAACTGCCCACCGTACAGTGGTTAAACTGTAACAGAAACTGTCACAAACCACCAGAAAATACAACGGCTACCCAAACGCCAATTATAACAACACCGGAAACAGAGATGCCAGCTACAACAGCACCACCTGAACAACAACAACAACAACAACAACAATACTCTTGCGACGAGGTAACCCGCATGAACGAAGAGATGCTGCGCCTACACGACCAGGTGGCCAGCCAAAACGAACAGATGGACGAAATGAGAGAAGACATGAAGCAAATGGACAGAGTCAAGGTTCAACTACAAAAAGACCTGCATAATGAACTAAGTAAAGCCAACTGCAGTGTGTGTACAAACGAGGACACAGAGTACGCCCTATTTCCGTGCGGACATTTATGCGTATGCGAAGAATGCTGGGTGACACTAACGTGTACAGGGGCTGAGTGCCACTGCAATGAAACCGACGAACAGCATTTTCAAATAAAGTGTCCCGTCTGCAGAAGGCAGGTAGCCGGAGTGAAGAAAATCTACCGCTCCTAAAAAACAAGTGTAGTAACACTTTCCAACGGCCCTTTTCAGGGCCACCCCATTCCTTCGAAAGAGAAACTTCTAACTGAGCACAAAAAATATAACATCAGCTCCCCCACTAAATGAACACTAACACGCATTTTTTTAAATTTTTTTGAAATTTTTTTTATTTAACACAATAGAATGAAACAAACATGTTTTTATCTGAATGTTTTCAACTTGAAAAGTAGTTCAATATTTATACAACAACAACACTAACACAATAGAATGAACGTATTTACAACAGTGAAACTGGAAATATTGAATTTTAATATAATTATACGCTATCAATGGCGCTTCAATGAACGTATAGGAATAGAGTAAAATGTGTGAAAAATGGCTTCATGAAAATGTTCAATAATTCGTCTTCACCACAGTGAAACAGTGTTGAATTTTATAATAATACGCTATCAATGGCACTTCAATTAACGTGTAGGAATAAGGTCAATGTGTGAAATGTTTTTTCATGAAAAGATTCAATAGTTCCGTTTTCACCACAATGATCAGCGCGTATTAGGGAACGGTACTACTGTCCAGTTACGCAACAAGACTTGCTTGAACTCCTCATCGTTTTTCCGGCCCTGGTGTACATAGATGTAGGTAGTAATCTCTTCACGTGGAATGGTAGGAGGGCAGGCAGCTTCCAATGCCACGGCAATTTGCTCCTCGGTCACAACCTGTAATGCTTCAGTGATCAGCGCGTATGAGGGTACACTAATGTCCATACACGTATGCATTATTATGGGACTGTTGTTGAAACACCCTGCACAGGCTTCCAGACGCAGTTGTCGAACGCGAGGTCTCACCAAAGCCATAACTGTGTCAATGTACTTGAGATAAATAGTGTGAGACACCTGGTAATCCAAAGCTTGACGAATTGCAGCTGACACACTCTGCAACTTGCGCCACACCGGTATTTTCAAAGTGACACCCTGAGGACAAGGCGCAAGCTGTTGTGTATCGGCCGTCATTTTCCATTTACGGATATGCAGCAGCAGGTCGTCGTTGAAATAACCAACACTCACATAGATGTCTTCACCTAGAGAAAATTTCACTTCGTTACCCGCCTGCTCGGCAATCACCGCGTCCACGGCATAATAAACGGTCTCCAGTCTTTGCCAGCACTCCGAAGACAAGGCAATACGCCTAGCGGGTCTGTCCATATAGGCCAGTACATTAAAATGTACTTGTGCGTCTTTCACACTCACAGTCAAATTAGCTGAAAGCTGCCATATATCCGTGTGGGCCGACTCATAGGCCTGCTGGATTATGTTATTAATGGACTGCATAGACATAGGAAGTTGCACCATGGAGTCTTCTTCTTTTTCCTGTTTCCCTCGCTCTTCTTCTTTTTCTTGTTTCCCGCCCTCTTCTTCATCTTGTACATCCATGGACTCAGGCACTGGCTGGAGAACGGGTTCAGGTGTTTCTAAAGGGGTTCCTCGGGACCCTCGCTTGGCACGTGCACCGCGTTTGGCTGGTACACCACACGGTGGGGGCATGTCCGTGCGTTTGGTAGCTGTACGCTGTTCGGTAGTATCCATAACTAAGATACCCTCTTCTACAACGGGAATTTCAAGTAGATGAGCCAATTCTTCATTTTCCGTCAATTCCAGTGCATGCACGAACGCTAGAAATGCATAGGGACCACGACGCACTAGAGCATCGAGCAGAGCTCCGTTTTGTCGTGAAGGAGTCTTCTCCGCCTTGATATCTTCCACACCCTGTTTCAGCAGTATTTTATCAACCATAAGCACATCACATATTGCCCCCGCATGCCGCATCTCATCAACCAGGCGAACACGGTTCTGTTGAAGGATGACTCTGTCGGCTGAATTCATCTTGACTATGGGCTCAGGCTGGTGAAGAACTGCTACCGTGTAAAAGTCTGGTGAATTTGCACTGGTAAAATGGAAAAAAGTACACGCAGGATCCACAACTCATACAAAGTAGGCAAGCAGAATGACTGGCTGGCTGGACAGGCAGGCAGGCAGGCAGGCAAGCAGGCAGGCAGGCAAATCAGGTCAGTTAAACACTTCCCAAAGTCATCCAATAATTATAACCCATTCACTAAAAATCACCTACTTTTATATGTTTTTCACCCCATTCCCGAACATTCACGAACACACTCCGACATCTTGCTTTACAACAGCGCCCACAACCACCATTTTCATTTACAACAGGGACGACAACCGCCATCTTGCTTTACAACAGCACCGACAACCGACATCTTGCTTTCCACCATGCCCAAACAGACCCGAACACACACGAACACACACGAACAGCGCCGAAACACACCGAACACGCCCGAACACGCACGAACCACGCCGCCATCTTGCTTTACAACAGGGACGACACAACACCCTCTTGCTTTACAACACGGACGACAACCCGAACAGGCCCGAACATCACCGAACCACACCGCCATCTTGCTTTACAACATGGCCGACCCAACTGTGACGTCACAGAGGTCATATGCAAATTTCTGAGGTCAAACAGCGCTTAGTTGCTCTTTATCCACTACTCTTGTGAGTCCATCTTTGGAGCACAGGACCAGCCTATACAAACCGCACAACCTAATAATGTAGTCGTCCATTGAGACAGAAATGAAGATTAATACTTGAAGAAAAATTTCGGTTCGATCAGATGCCATTGAAATATAACTATCACCGTGACCATGCGTCTGCCATGTTGTTTTGACACCTGGCCAATAATAATAAATATATTGGACACTTATATAGGTATATGATGCAGGAAGCTTTTGTCAACTGAAACGTTTGCTAATCAGTTAGCACGAGATTTATTTATCAAGATATCTTTATTATATCTGAATCTGAATATGCTTGAAAGAGATAATCGAGAACAGTGATTACTTTGCAAGGCAAAGGTGGACAACAATTTTCAACTACTGTGCGTCTTACATTTCCTGTTCAACAATACATTGAAGACGATTTTACTCAGAGTATTGTGCATTTTTATCCTGAAATTTCATGAAAAATCCAACCAAAACGTGGGACAAACTCATTAACACAACTTGTGTCACGTCTTTGAGATTTGAAAATAATATACGATGTTTGGCAAATTTCCTTAAAATTCAGAATAAAATTGCACAAATTACATATAAATACTGCGAGGAACATCACTGTTGTAAGAAGAAAGGGCTCCGATATTTTGGCCGGCAATTCCGTTCCCTCGTAATGTAAAACAGAAAGTAGGTTGAGAAAATGGAGACAACACATAGCGGTACATTGACTGGTTTGTAATGTGGCTACTCTAACATTGTGTAAACGTGTCGTGTTCAATTCAAAATAGAAACCCGCAAGCGGATTTTAACATGTCGACATTCCGAATGCTTGAATTACAAAACTGTCTTTCCTAGAGCTGTTTTACAGAACGCTACCTGGACACAGAGGGGAACCAGGGGTTCAACTACGGGTGCCGAACAACTCAGGTAATTGCATTCCAGCTTCCGTTAAACTGCCTTTCATTGGTTAACGAATTAAGGGTCATATTTACCAATCTGTAAGCAGTTTTTTTTTAACAAATCAATGGATCTACTGAGGTTCACTGATCGAAATAGTGTTCTTTTGGATTCGCTAAAACCCGCTGAATATCAGCACTATGCACTATCAACAAATCCAACTGTCTTGCAATTAGAAATATAATGCATACACCGATACTGGCATATAAGCTATTCTGCTAATGTCAATACCAGCGGTGACTCTAAACTGCCCCTGCACATTGTCTCGCTGAATGCATTGGTCCAAAGGGATAGGTTGGCACGTCACTACATTGACATCGAAAGTTTATATCAATCGAAGGTCTCGGAGAAATTCATCTTGAAACTCGGATACGTCTTCTCCAAGAGCTTGGATACACTGCAATGGGTTTATATAGTTTGATTGTCTGAAATATATGGATATATCGTTACAGCAATGTGATTCCGGACACAATGAGGTCTCGGAGAGATTTCCGCTCTGTCAGAAATGCTGTACAGGAGACATCTGTAACACTGACATCTGTTCCATCGGCACAGGTAAAAATGACAATTAGATTTTAATATTTCATTAAAGTTCATTAGAGAATCTGCTCTTCCATTATCCGAAGATCTATTTCATATACCAACAACAACACCAACCACCAGTATACAAAAACATAGGTCCCTGCAAGAGCAGCGGTCAACAGTTTTCAACGATGCCGGTATGATGGATAAGAATGTCCTGGTGATTAGCGTCCCTTTCATATTTTTGTCCATTGCAACCAAGGGCGGGCACTTGTCCCCAATGACCAGAAGAGTATCCGACTTGGGTTTGAAGATTGGAGCCGGACACTCATAGCCACGGGACATTCTTAGCCTCCGCACCGGCAAGATATCAAGATGTTCGAAAATATCAAATCCGTTTCGCTGATCAGTACTCTTAATCCATTTGATTTTCTTTTAAATTGTTATCTTGAGAATGATGTAACTCAGTCGCGCCTTTGGATGTGTATGTTTACATGAACACCATGATGATCTTTGAGTACATGGGTTCATACGGCCCCTAGCACCGGGTTAAACAGCATTAGATAGGTAACGCCGTCGATCTTGCACGCTACGCTCGTATTTTGCTATCAGCATGCGATATTTACCGTCAAATTTGAGAAACTTTGAGTGGAAGCGCTTGATGGTACAGCCCTGTTTTATACGTTTCTGCAATAATGTTTTGTGACGTTGATTAAAATCGTCACATTTAACACAGGATCTAGCAATTGCTACTAAGCTACTGCTACTGCAAATGCTACTCTGGAATTTTGCAGTCCAGAAATGGGTAGTTTAAGATGTCGAAATTGTAATCATCTCTTCTGTCTTAAATTCGACGAGAGATAAGGCCGGCTTCATTTTATAGAGATATAGGTCTAAATATGATGTGCCGTTAGTTTCCTTCAAATCCAGCGAAGGTGGATAATATTCCTTTACTGCCTCATTTGTATAGCGATTATCCACAGCGAGAAGATCGTCTATATAGCGATTGTGACAGAGAAGGAACGGGCTTTGAATTGATCGGTTTTAAAGCGCTTGCTTATATTCGTAATTGATTGATTATGAATAGGCTTATACTGATTATAAATTTCCTTACGCGAAAGACAAGTTATCAGTTTAACAATAGGACATATCAATTTTTTATAACTAATCAATCAAACAGCACTGATAGATATTCGGCTCATGACGTTTTATTCTACACTAGCAAAAAAGCCGCCTCCAACGAGAGCGATAGACCTACATAAATGTGTGCAAGGATATAGGTCTATTAGATATAGAGTCCTGATATCCTCTTCTATAAACGACAACCACTAGAGGTAATCCCAGTTCTTAATTTCCCAGCCGATAACTCATGATTATTATTAGCCCAATAAGATAAATAGAGATTCACTGGACATGGACTGGGGACATTTTATCCCAAAACCTGATTTTACGCCTAATTCAGAACTTCAATGTGTCTAATCGGCCATTTACAATGGAATTAGTTATGATTGTGTTCTGTATTTAATTTCAACAAATTATGCTATTTAGTAGTTTCTATTGTAGTCTTCGACAAACTGATCGGTAGACAAATTTAAATATTTGAGAGATAAAAACATGTTCGTGAATCTTTCCGATTGTGTTGAGATTGGATCTGTAATCTACCTGCATTGGAAGCCTTACAGTGTGCCAACACAATTGCCCTATCATTAATATAGGCTGTCCAGCTGACATAAATGCTAATCGACCATTTGATAATGCTTGTCGTTTTTAGTTTAAGGACTGTTCATAGTCTCTTTGTAGTCATTGTTCGCTCGGCTGCGTGTTGCGTTTCTGCGTCAAACACCGTGGTAAGCTTGTCACAATGTTCAGTTGTGATAACATCGAGATATTGTCCCGTTGTGCCAGAAACGTTCCCTCCAATTGCTTTAGAGCCATAGAGCTAACATATTTTTTCTATAGTGTATTATTCATTTTCTTAAATTCGTGTTCTTTTGGATTAAAATCTGGAAGCCTATACCCTTGGGGTCTGTTTGTTAAAATCTGTTTTCATTTACAAGCGTTTCCCAAGCTGCTGCCAAGAGCATACGCACGAAGAAGCCCACCATTATCACCAAGAAGAGGGCAAGATCTGTGAGAGAGTGGTTCATACAGTGGTTATTGGCGAGCTCAGATTTGTTCTTCGCGATGGGAGGGTTTGCGTTGCCCAGGAACTGCGTATATGCAAGACCTGCTAATGGAGTTATTTGATGGCTTGTGTGGAATGCCAAACACATCCATGGGAATTTCCATCAAATCCATTTTAATCCATTATCCTAGATTTTGATATGTTAAGTCCCTGAAACATCTCTAGGAAGTGAAGGGCCAACAGTGTGTCAATGAATGTTCGCTCTCAATGCGCAATACAGACGGAAACTGCGTTTGTGAAACTACCGGACAATATTCCGCTTTTGTAGCTGCATAATCTTTACGCAGCTACATCATGACGTTTCACGTTTGACGCAGAAAGGCAACATAATACGAGCGGGTGATGAACACATCGAGTCAGGAATCAGTTGCTAAATTCGAAAAGACAACCAATGCCACAATAAGCGAAAGATTCTTTTTGGTACGACAGTGAGCATTATTTCCAGATGCGAATTAAAAAACAGATGATTTCCGTCAAGAGGGAATCGGTCAGCAGTTTTCAATTATGATAGCAAGACATCATTATGTTCTTCACATGAAATCAGTATGACTAACGAGTAATCTTTATCCATGTAATCTTTCTCACAGGCAGTTTATATAGAATAATATATCTATTCACGCTTTGATTGCGCCTGTTCATCTGAGCACCATGGATATGTAATGCATATGATGATCAAACGGTCACTAGCCTCGAGTTAAGCGAAAGTAGACACAAGTTACGAAACGTACTGCCAAAGGTCCTGCTATCTACAATTATATTTTGTCATCGGTGCTCGATATTTATCGCCGAATACAGGATGACCCTGCCTTATTTACTGCGTACAATACGAGCGTCTATTTCGTCATTCAATATTCAGCAGTTGTCCATTAAAGATTTCCGCGTCTATAATCCAAAGACCCAATTCAGTAACACCTTTAGCGCCAAATTCAAAGGAAAACAATAATAGTATATATAAAGATAGGCAAGTTTTTTATTCATACGATTTGTCTGTTAGCTGGCCACGAATACCATGTAATCGGCATCTACATAAAATCACCGGTTTATATGCCCCTACCTGGTGGTATCTCTTTACCCCAGGGTTTCCACAACTCGCACATGGCCCATTTGATTAGTGTATAGATTCGCGGTGTCTCTATACATGTGCATTTGTTGAACAATTATGATCCGTTGAGAAAGAAATCCACAACGTACTCTCTGAATTCCCCAATGTCGTATATACAAAATGAATTAAATAATGAAATATAATTAAAGTAAATGAGTATAAAATAGGTAAATGTAATATGTATATCTAATATTGATCTCATGACCGGTAAAAGCGCCACCTCGAGGACTGCCTTGTCTGAACTGTACGTCCAGTCTAACCATCCCAAGCTGTGGTCACGTAACCTATTGCCCGGATGATGAGGTAAGTTGGTTACTCAAATAGTCTGTATCTAATCATTCTCATAGTACATATATATGTCAAGTCTTCGTGGTACATTCAATCTACTCCAAATCAATACTTCATTTCACCAGTCGAAGTCATCGAAAGTGATGCTGGGGTACAATATTGCTGAAAAACACCCTCATGTGAGAGAGATTCCACGTTCAACACGAAAAAATGGATAAGTGCGTCAAATACATCAATGCATCAACTGTTTAAATCAATTTAATATTTCTTTCCCATTAACCATAGAAACAAGCTACACCGACATTGGAAAGAAAACACCATATATTGACCCAGATAAGCGTTTGCATTGCCCAAACTATATGCATCATGTGGGTCAGCGTTCAGGAATACGTCATGCGGTTCCTTCACTAAAGCGTTCAAGAAAATATTAAGCTAATATATATTCAACGAATCCTCACTTGACCTCAAAGATGCTCCACGACTGGTTGGTTCAAAGCGCTGCTAAAAAAGCTCGGATAATTTTATTGACGTTATTGCCATATTTATTCCGTGTAACACAGTATTCAGATTACCTGGTTATGGATTTGTTCGGTAAAGGAGTTCAGATCATCAACGTATACAGACATTGCAGTAAATAAGTAGCTTGTCACCCTTTATGAGTCGCTGGACTGGTGTCCCTCGTCAGAATAGAGTATGTATATTATGTGAGAGTGGAGATATTGGAGATGAATCTCATATTTTATTTTACTGTACTCGACTTGAAGAACTCAGAAATAGATGTATACCATCATATTATTATAAATATCCCAATGAGTTTAAGACAAAGGATTTGTTCAATAACCCTTCGAAAAATGTATTGATAAATTTAAGTAGGTTTATTCAAAGGGCTATGACTTTGGTAAGCGTTCAAGCCCAAGAGTGATTTTAATGAACCATTTGACTAGATAGTAACGATAAGTACTACAAGCTGAATCTATACATAAATTATCATTTGTATATTGTCTCATGTACTAGAATGTACCTGACATCCTGTCCACCACTGTATTATTCTATTTTCACCCCTAATACCAGTGAATCTGGTCTGGGAGTAATAAAGTATTCGTATTCGTATTCGTATGAGCTATTACTAATCTACTAAATTGTCTAATACTTAACGATACAAATAATCTGAAATTACAAAAACATAATTGACAAATACTTGTACGTTCTGGACTACTCTAATCTCGTAATATTATTACAAATACATGGGATTAGTGCGTCAATTTTCAGTCGTCGTCCGCCAAAGAATTTCTGCGTCTATAATCGAAAGACCTCATTTATATAGCTGCATTAGATCTCCACCCCCAAAATAATCACAGTAAACATAAACGTAGACAAGTTTCCTCCAATAGAGAAGCGGTCACATCACGATGTTCGAAACATATAATTCAAATGGCTGATCAGCATTCTTAACCCATGTGATACTCATTGTATAAGTCGTTAAAAAGAGAATGGTGTATCTAAGGCACGCTCAGAGTGTAATTGTTCATATGAACACCATGAGGATCTTGGAACACCATATATATATTGGTACATTTGCAAATGATTTGTTGTTCTTCATCTATAGGTGTGCTTTGCCGAGAGATTGGAAAAAACGCCTGTACCGACATACAAATTGGGATGTATAAAAAAGAACGTAAGTCCTTGGAATTTACCTTAGGAAGTTAACACATCCATCTTTGGGATTTGTACAAATGCATCCCATATCTTGTATAATTACATAACAGCTCGCATGTTGCGATATCAGCCTGCGAAGTTATTAGACTACATGCTCTTCTACGCCCTTTAACTTTGCACTAGAGCTCAACGGTATAAACATTGCCCTAGTAAATGAATTCAATGAACTATTTTTTACACATTTCCTACTAGATTTGCAGCTTATTCGATGGGTCAGTCACTGGGAAAAGAAAAAGAGAAAATAATGGAAGAAGCAAACGATCACTCTGTCTGGAATGTTGTGAAAAGCCCGGATGTAATCGAGATTCCTGTGCCTCGCACCAGGTATATACACTATATAGCAAGCGTCAGATCCGACATTCAATATTCAATAAAAGAATTACCGCATCAATAATCGAAATACCTATTTCGTATGACAGTTAGCACCAATTCCAAATATGCACGAAATAAAAATAATAGAACCACAGATGGCTTCCTAGAAGAGAGAAGCGGTGAACAGTTTACTAGTGATGTCCCAAGACATGCTATTTACAAAACAATTTAATCACAGATCATTATTGTTTATCCATATGAATCAAGTCTTTTCCCATAAACGCTTTGATTATAGCTGTTTATTTGAACACCATGGAGATATAAAACACATGCAATTCAAACAGGCACCAGCCGCGGGTTGAGTGGCATTAGACACAAGTTACGAATTTACATGTCACTTTAAAGTGAAATATATTATTCTTTCGTTCTGAGCCTAAATTGCCTTGTTCATTTTGGCGGGAGGGGGGGGTGGGGCTTCTCTCTCGTTGATTTTATGACAAAAGAGATGATTACAATTTCGACATCGTAAGCTATCCCTTTCTGGACAGTAATACTTCAGCGGGACCTGCATATTCCGTATACATATCTCGCCTAGTATCATTTGCTAGATCCTGTGTTAAATGATACGATTTTAATCAATGTCACAAAACATTATTGCACAAACTTATAAAACAGGGCTATATCACCAAGCGCCTTCACTCAAAGTTTCTCAAATTTTGCGATACATATCGCATGCTGATAGCGAAATACGAGCGTAGCGTGCAAGCTCTATGGCGTTACCTTTCGTAAATTGTGTCTAATTCCGTTCAACCCGGGGCTAGGGTCCGTATGAACCCATGTACTTCAAGATCCTCATGGTGCTCATATGAACAGGCACAATCAAGCGTGACTGAGATACGTCATTCTCTAGATGGCGACTTTACACCGAATATCATATGGATTAAGAATATTGATTAGCGATACGCATTTGATATTTTTGGAACATCATGATGTCTTGCTGGCATCATTGAAAACTGTTGACCGCTTCTCTCTTGCAGGGAATTATCCTATTTTTATTTATACTATGACTGTCTTTCTGAAGTTGGTGCAAATGGAATATGGAATATGGAAAAGGTCTTTGGATTATGCACGCGGATATTCTTAATGGACGACAGCTGAATTATGAATGACGGACCAGACGCTTGTTATGTTATGTTGTCACGTACCCACGAAATGTTACTGTAATTGTGTCTTCCCTTTGAGCATGCAGTCAGATAAATTGGGTAAATGTCTTCTATACTACATAGAATAAATTATTTCGAAAATGTATTTATCAATATTATTTAACTTGCAGGAGGGAACAACTCTCAGCCCTGCCACTACAGGTATGTAACTAAGGATATTGTTCGCCATGAAAGAACCCAAAGTCAGACAATTGTACGGTATAGATACAATAGTATAGCGGTATATAAAAGAATAGTATACATGGATTATACTAGTCTACCTGTTGGACAAAAACATTGTTTATTTGAAATCATTCTCACGGGATGCAAGACACTAATTACCCGAGTCACACGACACTAAATGATCTAGCCTGATGCGTCTAATCCACCCGGATAACTTAGTTACGTCATCTCCAGCAAAAGTGAAAAGACGTTGGAGTAGACATCACGAGATCCCAGGCAGCAATAATATGGTGGGCCCGAGACGCGTGATCTTGCCAACAAGAACAATGGAATGTTTCCCACGTGCAATCAGATCAAAGGGCCAACCATCTCATTAGTTGTCTCCATTCCATTATCTGAACAAGTAATATGTCGCCTAAAACTGACAGAAGATTCAGTCGTTGGCTTCATTTCCTCCCAAAGGGTAATCATGTATTCTTCATAAATAGATTTTCCGACACTGTAAATTTCGAACCAATGAAAAAAACCACTGGCTCGAGTGAGGATCGCACTCACGAAAACAAGCCCACCGCTCTACAACTTAGCTACCGAGCACAGCTTGGGAGCAGCTAGCTTGGTCGATCCTAATACATTTTATTAAATGCAAGTGACAATTGCCACTATGAAACATTTGACATATGTAATATGTGAAGATTTTCAGCGTTTCGACTGTATCTACAATCATCTTCAGGAAAATAATTTATATCTTATAAATATATTTCCGACACATTAAATTACTGAGTCGGGTGAGGATCGAACTCATGACTTAGGAGAACGAGTTTTATGTCACTATGATTATATGAAAATTGATCAAAATCTGTGTTGCTTCGCAGTTCACCCAATGCCGACCACCCAGCGACTGCCACCTACGACATATCACTATGATTATATGAAAATTGATCAAAATCGTTGTTGCTTCGCAGTTCACCCAGTGCCGACCACCCAGCGACTACCACCTACGACAAGCCCTACGACGACAACCCACACACTGTCATTAACGACAAGCCCAGCGCAGACGACTCAGACATCAGTACCAACGACAAGTCTCCCGCCCGCTCGGGACTGCTGGGATCTGAGAAGCATCTATAACATTACTACTGACGGTATCTACACTGTGATGTCACCTAACGAAACAACCCTGAACGTGCGATGTGACATGACAACCAATGGCGGCGGATGGATAGTCTTCCAAAGGTAAGCATTTCCATTAAAAAAAATACGTGATATTGAATATTTATATTTTCTGTTTTTAACACGGTGGTATGTAATGTAATACAAGCAACATGTTAAACTATCGCAGCAATGAGACTTGAATGCTCACTTATAGGCCCTCGTAGACAACAGTCAGTGATAACAATAGTTACGAGTCTGTATTGGTCCGTTGGTGAATAGTTCCAATCAGTTTATTCCTGAACAGTTTCAAAGAGTTACTGTACAATACAGCTCGGTAACCACGCAGCTGCCTTGCAGAACTACAGTAACGAGTTGTACCGATTATTTGTTGTGGAGTTCTCTGTAACCTCTGTAAGAAACACGCGCCTTAACCGACTGCGTATTGCAAACTGATTACATGCACTTTGCTCATACACCACCCGGTAAGTAAAGTGTGACAGTGTTTGTTTGTTGGTCGGGGGAGAATGAATGCAGAAAAATGATTTTATATTTCATAATACATTCTCCTAAACGGTCCGCAAACCACATACTTTCTTAATGCTAAATAGCTGTAACATGGTCCATTTGACATTTAATAGCTGTTTACTGTTTTCGGGAATGGTCAAATGTTAAGAAAACAAACTCCATTACACCGGTAGACTGGATCCCCCCGTTTCATAAGGCATATTTTAGGGTAATGAAGGAAAGTAATTCTGCCTTAAAAAAAAGCTTGAAATAGGCACTGTATACGTTACAAGGGAGCTAACTTTGATACACACACTTGAAGCAATGCTTTCATGAGACGGCAGCAATGGGGGGGGGGATTTGGCTTAATGTCACACTCAAGTTTGTTTCACTCATATGGTGACAGTCAGTTTGGTTGGTGGAGGAAGCCGGAGAACCCGGAGAGAACCACCGCCCTTCGGCAAGTAACTGACAAACTTTCACACATGGACCAGCTGGGCTCGAACCCCCACCGGTTCAGCGGTGTGAGGCTAGCGGTCACCAGCGAAGCGCCTTAGACCACTCGGCCACCGAGGGCCCTCGGCAGCAATAGGAATGACATCGAATCTTCACACCACCAAACCCATCTAAACGTCCAGTCACATTTAATTTTTTTTTCTTCTTTTCAATTTATTAAACGTCGTTTAGGTATTATTTATCTATTATTGACTGTTCTTGCGGGCACTATGCTTCGCTCGTTCGGCCACTCTTCTTACGCCAGCAACACTACGGAAGCATAGTGCCCGCAAGAACAGTCAATAATGGGTTTAGTAAGTCACATGACTTTTTCAGACTTGTTCACGAATTATATCAACTTTGAGTATACCGGTTGTGTTGGACAATAACAAAGAGACATAACTCGTCGTGTGGTTATCCAATCACTACTCTGGAATTTATCATGCGATGATAATGATAAATAGTACATATGAAATAGAGACTCGTCCAGTCTATTATCACGCCTGTTTGGAAACGTCGAAGGCCGTGACCTGCTAACCCATGACGTAGAAGTCTGATTACGATGGTTCGTAGCGAGCAGTCGCCCCCGTTTTAGGCGACAATTTCATTGTAACGCGAAAAACGTCACAAAGCTAAAACGTAATGCCTCTGTTGACGTCATGATAATGTCGTCATTCCCAATTGTTGCGCAACGTCCTTCATAATAGGACGTCCGACAAAACCAACTAGTCGATATTATACGAAGTGATCGTAGTCAGACTCTGACGTCATGAGTCAAAGGTTACGGCTTCAATACATTTTCAGCACATCTGTTTTGTTGTGATATAAAAGCCAATTTTATCGTAGAAAAAATATCAACTTATTTTTCACATCGATGTTTTCACGAAAAGTGTGCAAGGGGTATTTGGTAGAACCTTTAATGAGCATTATACATGTTATAGTGTAAACCAAATCACAAAAGGAAAGCAACGAAAAAAATACAAAAAAAAATTACAGTGGATATTTTTGTATATATACAAGTTCGCCGATCTGTTTCACTCATTCAGTGTATACGGGTAAATAATCTTTTCAGTTCTTTGTATAGGTTCACTCGCATAAATTCCTCCATAACATTGTAATAGAACTGCAAGAGGTTTCCAGGAATCTGTGCATGTCACTGGCAATACTTGGAATGTTTATCGGCGTACACGATGCTGAGCTCGTGTTATTATGTGTAAATATCAAAGGATCATGTTCTGAGTTTAATGTTGGACGTGTCAGTAGATTCAAGAAGCCGTAGAGACATTGCATCTGACTTTGTCGGACATTCTGACTTCGAATGTATAACCTGCATATATCGTTTCGTAGTCTTATTCTGCTTATATGGTTTCGTAGTCTGATGTTTCATTTTGGGCGGTTCTTTGTCCTTGTGTTGGATCTTGAACATCGACAGTTTATTCTTATTCCTAATTTTCACCATCCACATCTGCCGGTATCCATTAGTAGGATAGCTGTATAACAGATATCAGAAAAGTGACACCGAGAACCATGTCATTGTCCCACAGGTATGCATCCAAGCCACCGCATAAATAGTGTAATAATAGATCAATGAATGTAGTGAATGAATGAGAATCTATAAACGTTTAGCCGAAACAGTACTACATGTTGGTCGTAGATTTATGTTGGACAACCTGGAAGACAGTCGTCAACATTAATCCCCACTGTCACTTGGCTAGCATATATTGTGTCGAAAATAATCTCCTATGGCGTTTTGGTCGTTTTTGCGTTTAGTTATTTTGGAACAGACTTCTCTAAAAATCAACGTATCTCCGTTGTTCGAAGGCCTAATGTATTCGAAAACCTGACAGTAACGATTTGAAACTATATTATATCGATATTGTTTGATATGTACATAGAATTTTGCAGACCTATGGAACTGGAAGCCTTCAGAATAAAAGTTACTTCCGTTGCTACCAAGTCACAAGGGAGAGTTAGCTTCTATTGTGTGGTAGCTTATCATATCGTGTCATAATATTCTGTGTCACGTAAAAAGTTGATTAAGTGGTCGTACATCCCATTAGCGTGATCACGTGGAGGGTTAAGCATTGTTAGCAGGGTGGATTGACGTATTTATATTTTTACATTTGAGCATGTAATGGTGTTCCTTTAGCAAAGCCTACATTGCCAGCATATTTTGGACCTTTTGGGGAATAAAAATCGATTAGATGTGAAGTTAGACATATTTTCCAAGCTTAAGGTTACTGTATCGGGTCGAAGCTTCAAAATCTCGATTTTTTTTGTCTTATACCAGAGTAAACAGTCAAAATTACAAGTTTGAAGAATAAGAAATTATGAAAATTAGTGCATTGTAGTAAAAAAACATGACTTCTTAAAACTCAAGCCATCTGTGGTGTAGTAGGTACTGATTGGTTTTTGGCCGTTTTCTCCGTTTAGTTTATTGGCAACAAGTGTTTTTCCCCGTTCTAATTTCTCTCTTGTTATTTGATGTACAAACATGAACTTTGGACACGATATTCCAATCATGTAGATCTTCAAACAGTTGCCTCAAATTTTATAAGTTCGGCCCTGTTCAGGAATTATTTATGATTTAGTGGAGAGGAGTTGAGTGTTTGTAGATTGTTCCCATCTTTTAACTTTGCACGACGAAAAAAAAACAACAAGAAACTAAGGCAACCTATTTTTATTCAAATGGTAGAGTTCATTATTGCAAAAAAGCAAGTTTGTTTGATGAAAACTGAGAGAGTAAGTAGCGCGTGATTTTGAGGACTATACATTTCTAAATGACATCATTTATCTTTAAATAAATCGATTCTTGTAATATATTCGAGAAAGTTACTCATTTATCTAAATTCCTTGAATCAATGGCTTTCAGAAAATGTGTAGTTCGTATGGAAACAAAAAAACACTGCCTCGTAATTAAGCAAAATTGTGATACGTACATGTACACGAACGCAACTGGGACCCGATACAGTAACCGTAAGACATTTTATGATTGTGTCGTCTCGTCGTTTCATTCTGAATGTGCGCGTTTGGGTTTTGTTAATTGTGTGTATCCACTGACCAGTGGTTTCCATTCCTCATTCCAAACAATTAGCAATTTCGCTTCGTGAAAAGGAGAGAGAATCTCTTAATTAGAACCAAAGATGAGATTGATATTATATTACCAGCAATGATCAACAACTACAGTAATGTACTGTTATAGAGTAAGTGGACTGACTGAAATGAATCAATATACTATGAATAAATGCAATTCAATCAATTTTGGTGACGTTTTATTGTCACCTTTCCACAAAGATTATTCTGGATAAACCTTCCACACAAACCGTTCATCCACTGAATTTGGGAAAATACTGAGATGATTAGATTGCTCGTGTACTGACTTTCTGTTTCCAACAGTGATAGCTCGAGCTTTATATGATTGAGCTTCGGTCTTTATCTAAAGGTTCATTTCCACCTCACGTGTCGCGACAACCACAACTGCAAACCACAACTATATGTAGTTTGGGGAATTTCCACAGCACCCGTTATGACCAGGGCACAGGATATACTCTGGTCCGGGATATTATTCTGATTAACGTGCGCACTGATACCGTCTTCAAGTTTGATCTTGCAAATTCCCCTAAATGGACGGTTCATTTTTGAATAGTCGACTGGGTATGCTCTCTGATCGTGGTAATTCTCTCTACTTGTGACTATCCCATATTTCTGATACTAAGCTTTGCTCCATCTCATATAGCTTCTAATTTACTATGCTCAGTGCATATCTCACTTATATGCAGCCTTTATCGCCAGAGATGGATCCCGAAAATGAAGTCTTACCCCAAGACTATGCCACGCCCCTCGGATACCCCCATATATTCTAAAAGTAACATCATAACACGTATTGTTAATGTAGAGATCTACTCAAAACCCATGTTTTAGAGAGTACCGGATAAGCATTGTTGCCATAAGATGGACTTCAGGCTTCAGTCTGGGTGAAGCGGCACTAAATGTCCCAGCTGCTCTTGTGTGTCCATCGAGGTGAGGAGAATACGAACTCTTGAGCTCTTTGTATCGGTACTGTATATTGATGAATGAATTTCCATCACGGTATAAACGTGTATTTTCTGTTTCAGACGTTATGACGGGAAGGTGAACTTTGACCGAACATATGCCCAGTATGCACATGGATTTGGGACACTATCCAGCGAATTCTGGATAGGCAAGCAGCTAGAAACCATTATAAATTCATCATTGAAAGAGGTAGATGATGGGCGCGAGGTGTGGATGATGTATACCTGGCTTGTTTAATAATATCTTTCGCCAGTATTATCGCTAAATCCAGCTTATTGTTTATCATCACACATGCTAGTATTGATAGCTCTGCACAGAAGTGTGCTGAGTGTGTGTTGTCCACAGAATCCTGGAATCGAACATAGACAGATATAGACGTTATGCAAATAGGCTCAAATTAATCCCAATATGATAAACTATAAAGTCGCGGAGTGTCAGCTCTCATTTTTTTTTTGTCGTTCCGGAGATAGCGCAGAAAGTGAAAAGAACTAATAATATAATTATTGTTTCGAAGCGTGAGATTAAGGTATGATAGTCACTGGTGTAGGATAGAAGTCTGATCTACTATCATTCAACATTTATATACCACAGTAATTGATACCAAATTGTGCAAAATTGGATTTTTCAGGAAACGATTTTTTGCACCACTTCACAATGGACGAGGACCAACGATTACGAATTGACCTCTGTGGCTGGGGTAACGAGATGCGATGGGCCGAATACGACTTTTTCTTGCTGGGTCCAGCTTCCGACAATTACAGACTCTCACTGGCGGTTTACCACGGATCATATAATGATGATGTAATGATGGACCAGGCATATGGCGGGTAATTTATCTTGTGTTCCCGATAGAGAACATCCCCTTCACTTGTCGACCTGAGAGGTATATTTCACCGGTCGCTGTGCTTACGGGGAGGAGATTTATCAGGCGAGCCAGCCAAACTATCGTATAAAAGTGATTGAGCGCAGCAAATGAGCGTTTATACAATCTATTGGCTGGCAGCCCAGCAAGCACAGAGAGCGGTAACTTATTTATCACCTCTTTAAAAAAAGACATTTTTTTTTCAAAAACATCGTAAGCTTCCTCTTCGCGCTGTTTGTAAAACGTCTTGACATTTTGCCCAAGCACCCGTTGTCATGGTAGTATATAGTGCTGTGCCATTCACAGATGTGGCGAATCACTCACCGGAGTAAACTGCCGCGATGAATCGAAATCCGTGGAGTTTGACATAAACCGCATAAACGACGTTTCTTCTATCTGCAAGCTATTTTGTTACGACTGTGTACAAACCTATACGGTAATGGATATTAGTAAGAGGAAAACTATCAATCACGTTGATGTTTCTGGGCGAAAGAGAGATGTTGCTGATGAGCTAGCCCGAAAACATCGGCTAGGGAGTCTATTTTTTGGTTGTTGTTGCTGAACCTGACTCCTTAGCCCGAAGGACTGATAGAGCCTGAAATGGAAATAACTAAATAAAACGTCAGTCGCTCGAGATCTTTAACTGCACACGGCGTGGGGAATTGAGACAGAGGCACAAAAAGCATTTTATCGAATAAATAATATGATTTGGCATCTCCAGCACTATGACAACCACTTAATGACTCCTTTAATTAGATGGATTCTGCCATCAAAAACGGATTTTGTCAACAAAACTGTTGTGTTTCTTTCTCCACAGTTTACAGGGACATGCGCAGAATGGGGTTGACCTTTTGACTCACGTCATCAAGAAATCGATCCATGCCCGTTTTAAACCAATAGCGATGTGTGTTTATTCACGTGATCAAAAAGGTCACGAGATAAAAATAGCGAAGGTCATATTCTCACAAGATGTCAGAAAGGCGCGAAAACGTTAAAGTCAGTCAAGGTTTTTCTCACACATTTGATCACATTTTGTCAGCATCAAAACAGTCATGATAGATGGTACATGGACAAAGAAGCTCAGGTCGGTCAAACTGTATCAAATTGGCATATTTTGTCTCTCCTGTTTCGTTATTTTCGTCAGCGAAAAGGCGCTTTTCGCAACATCAGTTTTTATCGCCAAATTTTAACCTACCCTCGATCTGAGCTGTGATAGGAATGCCACGTCCCCTTACCCTATATTTACCTATCACAGCCAGAGTTTCTGAGTTACTGTTGAGCAAAACACTTTCCGTGCGATGCGGCCAAGGTCACCCGAAAGAATTCGCGTGCATACTTTCACCGCGTCTTCCTCAGAAATTGCTGTTAAATCACTTAAATGTGGGTGTATGAATCGATGTATTTTTACACATGGATTAATCATAATACGTGATGATATATTGCATATCAGGCCTGGTAATATTAATAAAGAAGTTGCATTTTACTTCATAAGCCAGGCTATATGTTGTTATAGGTAATTTGTGGCGTCGAATATTAGGGGATATATTCTTCTGTTCAGCTGATTTACTACACATCCACCCTACAAAATCTCGACTAATTATCACGTACATTAGTCTATGGAGTGAATGCCAGGTTAAATGTAATTCTCTCTCTCTCTCTCTCTCTCTCTCTCTCTCTCTCTTCTCGTTGATATAAAGTGTCTATAACTATTCCCAAAAGCTCAAATCTTCGACTACTTTTCGCCTTGCATTCACAGACTACATGGCCATCTTGACTTCCAAAATATAGTCTGCGGGCCAACCTTGTTAACGGGATAATGGCCCCATTAACTTCCTCAAACTCCCGAGAAGAATCTACAGTTGAGACAAACATAAAAAAAAGTTTTCCAGATTGTAACTTGAGTACCCCGAAGCTCCTCCCCCATTATATTTTACAGCTTGCCTATCCAACAGCCGGTATTCCCAACCAGAGAAGGCCAACGGCAGCAAAACTTGCACAAGTTCAATGCTCATGCACCATCTACATGCACATCCAACCAATGCACACAGTGACCCAATCAAAGGGAATCCACGAGTCTGTGGAAGAGAAACAACATAATAAATGTCGATACGTAAGAAATGCGAAATTGAAACAAATTATTTTGGTGGCTACGTATACCCGGCACCATGATTTGTAATAGAAATTGCGAGATGTTCAGTTACCACTCATACAAGGCCCGATGGTGAAGACATAGGAGGAGGCGGCCATTCTCCTTCAATGTCTAGGTCTCCTCGTTGGAAACTCCACCGTATGCTGGGATCTGTACATGTCATTCGACAAATATCTGTAGATTTATTGTTTTAGTGGAAAATTTAAGCTATACGACTATTACTGGTCAGTTTTTGGGGGGTATTCTTGCCATGTTGAGGTGTTTAGTCCATCAGACGTTCTCGATGCTGATCTATTAACAGCAGATTTGTTATTGTTTTGAGCTGATCCGTCATCGCAGTTACCGAACTAGCGTATCCAATTTCGCTTAAGCTGGTCATAGTGGTTGTGTGGATACTTCATAGTCTGCAGTAAAAGCGCGGCTGAGATACTAAGGCTACGTCCGAGAATCTACTGTATTCTTAGGTCTAAATGTGAGGTGCCGATTGAAGCTTTCATGCGGAGTCTTGTGGTTGCATTTTAGTCGCCAGACGTCGTCAATTTTTCCCACCATCTGCATATCGCTCCAATGTATGACCTGTATATGGTACATGGTAGGCATCGTCGTGATATGACTGAAAAAATGTTGAAAACGACGTTAAATCCTACTCACTCACTCACTCACTCCAATATGGTAGGATTCTGGTGGTGGATTGTTAATCCCCGAAGCTAGGCCTCTGTACATGTAATTCGACAAATATATGCAGGTTTATTGTTTTGCTGAAGAATTTAAGCCGTACGACGTTCGGAAATACAGGTTAATTTTTTCTGTGTATTCCTGCATTGACGATGTTTACCCCTTTGTTGAGGCGTTTATTCCATCCGATGTCCTCGATGCTCATCTATTAACATCAGTTGAGTTATTTGCTTGAGCTGATCCGTCATCACAGCTCCCGAACTAGCGTATCTTATTCCGCTTAACCAGTGCTAGGGGCCGTGTGGATACTTCATAGTCTCTACATGAACATCGGCAATGAGAGCGCAGCTGAGATACTAAGGCTAAGTCCGATTGTTCTCGGGTCTGAATGTCGGGTGCCGAGGGATGCTCTCCTGTGGAGTCACATGATTGTTTTTACTCGCCAGACGTCGTCAATTTTTTGCCTGGATATGGTAGGATTCTGCTGGTGAAATGTTAGTCTCCGAGGCCCTCCCTCTGTACATGTCATTCGACGAATATATGTGGGTTTATTGTTTTGGTGGAATATTTAAGCCGTACGACGTAGGGCATTACGGGTTAGTTTTTTGTGGGTATATTCTTGCATTTACCATGTTTACCCCATGTTGAGGCGTTTATTTCATCAGATGTCCTCGATGCTCATCTACTAACATCAGATGAATTATTTGCTTCAGCTGATTACTCTTCTCTGCTCCCGAGCTAGCGTATCTAATTCCACTTAACCGGTGCTAGGGACCGTGTGGATACTTCATAGTCTCCATATGAACAGCTGCAATAAGAGCGCAGCTTGGATACTAAGGCTACGCCCGATGGTTCTCGGATGTGAATATCGGGTTCCGAGGGAAGCTCTCCTGTGGAGTCACATGGTTGCTTTTGTCACCAGACGTCAATTTTTCCCATCTCCTGGATATCACTCCAATTTCTTACCTGTATATGGTAGAACACCAGTTCTGGTGGTGAACTGTTCGTCTCCGAGGCCCGCCCTCTATACAAGTCATTCAACAAATATACCGGTATGTAGGTTTAATGTTTTGTTGGGAAATTTAAGTCCTACGATGTCGGACATTACAGGTCAGATTTTCTGGGTATCCTTGCATTTACCATGTTTACCCCATGTTGAGGCGTTTATTCCATCAGAAGTTCTCCGTGCTCATCTACTAACATCAAAGGTGATGCTACGATAAGGCGGGATTTTGGCCTATACGTGGTGCGGTTGAAATCGAAAAAATAAAATGTCCTAAAAATACTTATGTTTTAATGTAACGGCAAGAGAAAATAGAAGTACACAATATGTGAAAGTTTTAGAGCGATTGCGTTATGATTATAGTTATCACATGAAACTGAAATCCACAGTTTGTGCTATTTCGTGAAAAATGGGTCTAAATCGAGTCCTTCAGACACGCATTTAGACGCGAAGGACCCCTTGGACCAAAACGCCATTTAACTTGGTGTTGTGTGGTAACATTATATCCCCACTGCTAGAAGATCGTTTTGGTCCAAGGAGTCCTTCATACTAAAAAATGAAAAGTTATCATTCATAACGTTTGAAGTTTTCGTAAGTAGATTAAAGTGACAAAATAGCCTGTTACAGTTGTTCGTATGTCGTGGTGTAGTGGATACGCACGTTGGATCACAAGCGCCTCGAATTTTTTTTTACCGAGTTCGAATCCCAGGAGGGCAACATGTGAGACGTCGACAAGTTATTTCAATCTTTCTCATTTTTGTAAAAAAAAACCAATACATTCAGTATATCTGAAATAATATTTGAGGCTATCATTATGAACCAATTAAAAGTAAAATAAATATTGTTTACCGATGACACGATACCGTGTGGACATTACGGGATAGTCAAACGCTGAAATCGAACGATCAGTCGCTCCGTTGATTGACAGTTGCCGCCGACGACAAGTTGTACATTGCGTTGTGATTGACAGATGGAGAGAAGAAATGTACATTCCTATGAGTCGGCTGGCTCTGGGCAAAAACCCCGCCATACAATACCATCTCCTTTGCTATTGTTTTGAGCTGATCCGTCATCGCAAATCCCGGGCTAGCGTATTGAATTTCGCTTAAGCCGGTGCTGGGTGTTGCGGCGATACTTCATTGTCTGTACATGAACAACTGCAATAGACTGTTAGTCCCCGAGGCACGCCCTCTCTACATGTCATTCGAAAATATGTGTCGGTTTATTGTTTTCTAGGGAAATTAAAGGGGTCACGTCCAATCGATCCAGATGGTTTCTCGATAAACGAGTAACACCGATAAATATCTCGTCCCGAAGGGTCCCGGTTTATCTTTATCGATTGTTGTCCCGGATTGCTCCGGGTTTTCTCTCGAAGTAAAAGGCCATCTCGATCCCCCTCGAAATAAATCGACTTGCTTCGAGAATGGTATCGAGATGCCTTCAAATGAAGGTTTGAACCATTCGAAAGAGGTATGCTCCGTCTATATGTACTTTTCTGTGGCAGCGAGACTCTAATCTCGGCGAGTACATATGCATTAAGCCATGGATAATGAAGTACATTGAACATGATTCTTTTAACATAATTTTGTTATTCCGTCTAGAGATTTGTAGTCGCATACTTGATCTGACAGCGCAATTTTGATGTATGGAAAGGTAAAAAAAATCATCACCAATTGAATTACATAAGTTGGCTCATTATTATTCAGTGTAAATTAATTCGAGCCTGTTTTAGAATTTGAGTCACTTTATTAGGTATGTCCAGGAACTGCGAATTGTAATAAATTCTACAAGTCTGGAATAGAATACCATGCGTTCTTCTGAAAGTATATCAGAATGGGAGATTTTGTTTGATATTACTTATTTGATAGGATCTTGACTGAAATTTTTTTGTACCACGTCTCTTCAAAGATTTTCCCGATTTTCATAAACACAGCAACTTTTAAGACCACAGGAGCGGCTGGTAATGCATTGGAAACCGAATAATATAAACATAAACGCGCGATCGAAGTGTTTGAGCGTTCCATATAAGCTTTTCACACTGACAACACGTGGTATTGTTGTAGTGGATAGTTGATTTAAAGCCTGATGGCACTCTGAATTGGGCGCTAGTTACTTCCATTTCTCTCTCTCTCTTCGCTCTTATTTCAAGCCGACGGTTTTCACAGACCGACTGTGGTGTGAGTTATCAACACCTCTTGTTCCGATTGTCATTATTTCCGCTAATCTCTACCAGGCAAGCTTATATAAGAAATAAACTTTGTTGATATAATCTCCTTACTTGAATTATATTTCAAGACAGCAATTCTCAGTAAAATGGAATCTGCAATGAATAATACAAAATTATAAAACAAATTACACACCGAGGTTACAACACCGGTCAAACACTTCATTGTTCGGTTGAAACGATCCATGTTTGGTTTAAAACAATTTTATGGAATAATAATTATAGCATGCTTTCATATCACTATTATTCAGATTATTCCAGTTGATGTGTCATTTATTCCGCGTCGGATATTAGTCAGATATACAATCAATGTGTGAGAAAATCATTCAATTTTATATTCTTAATTTATATAGATAATGAAACGTTTTCTCTCAATTTGATTCAGATGATGGATATATCGATTAAACATTTAATAACATGAAATTTTATTTTAGGCTGCGATATCCTTATAGGACGATTGCCCCCTCCCCCCCCAAATATGGTACCCGCACAACACTCTGATCGCCTAAAAACTAAGAAACGACCAATTTAAGTGCAACAAAACATGGACATATACAAACCGGGACCCCCTTCGAGATTACTGATCAAATTCGTGTCCATCTCGAAAACCGGGATCTCGTTTCGATCGAGATAGAACCGGGAGCAAACCGGGAGACATCGTCAGGGGTCCCGGTTCCCCCCTCCCGGTTTCAGCCGAGAAATTTCTCGATCCATCTCGAAGGCATCGAGAAAGTGCCTCGATTAATTGGACGTGACCCCTAAGCTGTACGACGTCGGGCATTTACAGCTTAGTTTTTTTCTGGGTATTCTTGCATTTACCACCTTTACCTCATGTTGAGGCATTTATTCCATCAGACGTCCTCGATGCTGATCTATTAACATCAGCTGAGTTTATTTTTTCAGCAGCTCCCGAATTATCTAATTCCGCTTAAGCTCGGTCTGGGGGTCGTGTGGATACCTCGCAGTCTGCACACGAACCGCTGCAATAAAAGCGCGGCTGAGATACTAAGGCTACGTCCGAGAATCTACTGTATTCTCGGGTCTAAATGTGAGGTGCCGAGGGTAGCTTCCCTGTGGTGTCATGCGGTTGCATTTTAGTTGCCAGATGTCGTCAATTTTTTCCACCCTCTGCATATCGCTTCAATTTATTACCTGTATATGGTAGGATTCTGCTGGTTGGTTGTTACTCCCCGAGGCTCGCCCTCTGTACATGTCATTCCACAAATATGTGTAGGTTTATTGTTTTGGTGGGGAATTTAAGCCGTACGACGTCCGGCATTACAGGTTAGTTTGTTCTGGGTATTTCTGCATTTACCATGTTTTACCCCACGTTGAGGCGTTTATTCCATCAGATGTCCTCGATTCTCATCTGTTAACATTAGATTATATTAGATTAGATTTTATTCGCCAAATTACCATAAAGAAATACATATTCAGTGTCAATCATATAAATGGAAGAATAAAAGTATATATATTATTTATATAATAACATGAGATTTAGAGTTGTAGAAATGTGGATGGCGGGAATAAAGCCCAGATGGGTTTGTTCTATCCCTAGATATTTAACTAATTAGTTTGAGCGTATGTAATAGGCGAGTTGAGCCAAAAAACGATGCGATGTGTACACAGCTTAATACGAAGGATCATCAAAATTGACTACATTTCTCAAGAAGATAGGATTTAACCTTTGACTTGAAAAGTGACGAGGAATCAATTGTTTTTAAGTAAGAGGGAAGTTTGTTCCATTCCCGAGGACCTGAGCATTTGAGTGTATAATAAGATAAGTTGGAATAGTGAAATAGTCTGTAGAGATTGATGGTATGGGTTCTTGTTTGATGTTGATGAACAGCATATTGCCTGGTGAAGTAGGTCTGGTAGACGTTTGGTAATTGATCGAGATTATATAAAAACTTGTGGACATGACGTAAGCAAGAATATTGGTTCAGTTGAAGAAGTGGCAAAATTTGCAGCGAGAGGAAAGTTGGAAGTGTATGATCACGTTTATTGGAAAGTGATATAATTCTTACAGCACGCGTTTGTAGTAGAAATAACGGATTTAGATGGCTTGAGTACGTATTTCCCCATAGAATATTTCCGTACGATAGATAAGGAAAGAACAGAGAGTAATATAATATATAAAGTGTTTTCTTCTTCATAGAGTTTTTTTTTTATTAAATATACCTATGTTTCTCGACACCTTCCTGCAAATATGATCTATATGATTTGTCCAGTTCAGAGCATCATTAAACAGGATGCCAAGGAATTTGAAATTATTCACCAATTCAATATCTGTTACAAAAATGTGCACAGGGGGCAACGGATCAGAGGTATCTTTACATTATATTAACTTATATTTGTTTTTTTTATGTTCAGAGATAGACGGTTTGAAGAAAACTGGTTATGGAGTTGGTCCAGTTCATTAGACATAGTGTATATGAGATCCATGATGTTTTTACCCGAGAGTACAACGCTAGTGTCATCTGCAAAAAGAATAATCATGAGTAAATCAGAAACTTTATCGATATCATTGATATACAGGAGGAAAAGAAGCGGCCCGAGGGTGGATCCTTGCGGCACACCGCACGTAATTAACTCAGAAGAGGATAATGCATTATTATATGAAACACGTTGTTGTCTTCTAAACCAATTATTTGATGGGCCCCTGAAACCGTAATGATTTAGTTTCGACAGGAGAATATTATGGTTTACCGTATAGAATGCCTTCGATAAATCAAGAAACGTGACGATGCTAAATTCTTTTGCCTCCTTTGCCATAGCTAGCCTATCAAATAGATAGTAGGCAGCAAGGGCTGTAGAATGATTTTCCTTAAAACCATACTGGCTCGAAGAGATAATATTATTGTTGTCTACAAAAGGACAGAAATCGGTCGATAGTTTATCAAGAGAATTAATATCTCCAGATTTGTAGACCAGAGTTACTTTAGCTGCCTTTAGGGAGCTAGGAACAATACCTTCGGCAAAGGACAGATTGAATATGTGACAAAGAGGATAAGAAATAGAGTCAGAAACTAGTTTTACTAAGGACATGCGTATGCCATCTAACCCCGGTGCAGCTGATTTCATGTTCATTATAGTAGATTGTACATCACAGGGGTGCACAGAGGAAAACGTGAAGTTGTTTAAAATAGGAGTGCCCAAGTATTAATCGTATTTTTTATCTAATTTTGAGGCGATGGTGTTAAAGTGTTGAATTTTTCAGAAATTAGTTGACTATCTGAGGTTTCCGTTACATTTATATTTATAGACTGGGGAACGGTCGAAGCATTTTTACGGTGCATTAGCTGGTTCAGAATTTTCCATGTTCCTTTGATGTCGTGATAATGTTCATTAAATTTAGTTTCGAAATAGGTTTTCCTAGCATGCCGAATTAAATTATTTAATTTGTTCCTATACTTTCGGTAAGTTTTACGAGAGTCGTAGTCCTGGTTAATTAATTGAAGTCTGCATAAGCGGTTTTTTTTCGTGGATAGATGTTAAATGCCGTAAGTTATCCATGGTTTGATAATTCTACTTTGTTTTGCTGTTTTTAATGTTACAACTGGAAAACAGTCATTATATACCTGGTTAAATTTCCCCAGAAATAAGTCTAGTGCACAGTCAGTATCATATGCAACATTGCTGACATCATTCCAGTCTGTATTGCTAATTGTTGTCGTGAACTTTTTTTTCTGTTCGGAAGCAATTTTACGAAAGGAGATATTTTGTACTGGAGGCATGTTAGATGGATGTGGTTTTAGAATGTGAAAGATTGGGAAGTGGTCAGTTATTTCAGTTATAAATATGCCTGAAAGAAGATTTTCTTCGTGGAAATTTAGAAAAATGTTGTCAATTAATGCGGCAGATCGGGACTGGACCCGAGTGGGTTTAGTTATTTGGGGAAAGAAGTAATTAGATTTCATGTTTTCAAGAAAAGTTTTACATGGACTATGACGATCGGTTTTAAATAAATCTACGTTAAAGTTTCCCATTAAGATACATTTGTTTTTATCTTTTTGAAGCGATTGTAGTATTGGCATAAGCTTTTCATTAAAATTGTTAAGGTTTTTTTCTGGAGGACGGTAGAGAATACCCACAAGATACTTGCAAAATGCATGGTTGGTTTCAACAAAGAGAGATTCATATTCTCCACTCTCAACAATACGTGTCAAGTCTTTTCTAAACTTGCATGTTTGTATCCTCTCATCAATGAAGATAAATAGACCTCCACCATTATTTCTACATCTAGAGGAGAAGTATGGTTTATAGCCAGGTATGTCGATGAGCGATTCAGTAGTAGAGTTCAACCAGCTGACCGAGAATTTATAATTTAAGTTATGCAGGAAACCGGTTATCTCTATTTGATGTTTTAGCAGACTTCTTCCATTCAAATGTAAGAAAGAAGGTGATTCGTCAATATCGGGGCTATTTCCTATATGGTCATTGAAAGATCGATCAGTATAGTAATTGGATTGATGCGATATTTCATCTTCATTGTCATCTATATTTGTTGCACTATGTTCGATATCGTTCAGTATGATTGGATTGAAGCACATGTTCTCAATTACATTTAAAGTCAGGTCAGTGTGTGTGTGATCTGTTTGTATTATCAGTTGATTCTGGAATATGGCTCTCGTTGTAAAATGGGAGGTACGGCATGAGGTTCGGGAATGGAACGCCCCCAGAGGAGATTTGATTATCCATTATCGTTTGCCATTAATAGAAGTTAAAAATATTACATCTGTAGTCATTATTGGTTTCATACAGTTGTACGCAACGCTAAGCATATATGGAAAGAAACACAACACATATACACAACAATAACAATATACGACATATATACAATAAATGGGGTAACATGAACAATTGCACATTACTGTGTACGAGCTGTGGTACACGGCATATAGATACCACTAAGTGATAAGGTAGCAAATACTGTCAAGATTGATTAATAAACACATCCACAAAGAGCCATACATTATATCAGCTCGGGAAATACATGTAAACAGGGTGGCCTATTTGTAAAGTTCATGTGAGATGTTAGTCAGAATTTCATATCCTCTATATGCTAACCTTGGATGGAGTCTGGATATAAGATGTGTGCATTCACAGTGGGTATTGAATATATTTATAGTGGCAAAGGCTTGACCAACACATTTGTATAGTGTATTTAACAATCTAACAACACCGTTTGGCACTACACCCACAGAAAAACAAGTGCTAGGTCAGACAAAAACAACAGGATGGAGTTTGGCTAGAGATGTGTTGGACTCACAGCCCTTGCAGTAAATGAATACAAAAATCAAAATACAGTAGAAAAAGGTATTGGATTCACAGTCCTTGCAGTAAAAGAACACAAAAATCGAAATACAGTAGAAAAGAAAATAAATAGATGCATGGATTATCCAATATGTAAGTTTAGATTTCCAGTATGCTAACCTTGGATGGAGTTTGGATAGAGATGTTTTGGATTTACAGTGGATATTGAATATATTTATAGTGACCAATGCTTGGCCAACACATTTGTATATTGTATTTTCAGGTCAGACAATATGAACAAGATGGAGATACATGATTACACTGCTTTCAGCTCTATGGCTTGACCAACACATTTGTATAGTGTATTTGACAATTTAACATTTATCAACACTGTTTATCACTACACTCACAAAAACAAGTGCCTGATGCAGATATGCAGTGGTCAGACAAAAACAACTTGCAGTAAAAGAATACAAAAATCAAAATACACTAGAAAAAGTGTTGGATTCACAGTCCTTGCAGTAAAAGAATACAAAAATTAAAATACAGTAGAAAAAGAAAATAAAATAAATAGATGCATGAATAAGTTTAGATTTCCAGTATGATAATCTGAGATGGAGTTTGAATAGAGATGTGTTGAGTTCACAGTCCTTGCAGTAAAAGAATACAAAAATCAAAATACAGCAGAAAAAAAATGAATAGATACATAAATTATCCAATAGCTAAATTTAGATATCCAGTTATGTTACATGTATCCTGTGACAAGTAGTTTGAGCCTTATTGTGGGCATTGGATATACTTTATATAGTTATTATACAGTTTACCATGGGTCAACTAGATATAAATGTATTCAGACAATGTTCAATTATGTCTACCAGTTTATGTTACATGTATCCTGTAACAAGTAGTTTGGGCCTTTATCTGGATATACTTTATATAGATTATTATACAGATTACCAAT
>JAVTVY010000731.1:0-34415 GCA_036873755.1 Hanleya hanleyi
TTTTTCAGGAAAAAATTTTACATGCAGCCACCCAGCCATCAAATACCCCTTCACCTAGGCTTCACGTTGATACCTCACTCGACCCCATTCGACCATTAGGGGCTCCCCTAGATGCCAAAACGTCTATTTTCATACCCTTGGGCCACCGCGCATGCGCAGAATGACCCTAATGCAACCCCACACCCAGTCCATCAGATGCCCTTCATGAATGCTTCACTTTGATACCTCACTCGATCCCATTGGACCATTAGGGGCTCCCCTAGCTCCAAAAAGGCTATTTTCATGCCCTTGGGCCACCGCGCATGCGCAGAATGCCGATAGTTCAACCCCACACCCAGTCCATCAGATGCCCCTTCACGAATGCTTCACTTTGATACCTCACTCGACCCCATTGGACCATTAGGGGCTCCCCTAGCTCCAAAACGTCTATTTCCATACCCTGGGGTCACCGCGCATGCGCAGAATGCCGATATTTCAACCCCACGCCCTGTCCATCAGATGCCCCTTCACGAATGCTTCACTTTGATACCTCATACGACTCCATTGGCCCATTAGGGACTCCCTAGCTCCAAAACCGCTATTTCCATACCCTTGGGCCACCGCGCATGCGCAGAATGCCGATATTTCAACCCCACACCCAGCCCATCAGATGCCCCTTCACGAATGCTTCACATCGATACCTCACTCGACCCCATTGGTCCATTAGGGGCTTCCCTAGCTCCAAAACGTCTATTTCCATACCCTTGGGCCTCCGCGCATGCGCAGAATGCCGATAGTTCAACCCCGCGCCCAGCCCATCAGATGCCCCTTCACATATGCTTCACTTTGATACCTCACTCGACCCCATCGGTCAACTAGGGGCTCCCCTAGTTCCAAAAAGGCTATTTTCATACCCTTCGGCCACCGCGCATGCGCAGAATGACGATATTTCAACCCCACACCCAGCCCATCAAATGCCCCTTCAGCTAAGCTTCACTTTGATACCTCACTCGACCCCATCGGTCCACTAGCGGTGCCTACAGATTGCCGAACACTTCTACGAAAACACACGGGTTTGGGACTACTTTCGGTCCGCGGAGGCAGACCGCATCACCGCCAGACCGCATCACCGCGGAGAAATACATGCCCCCAAGGTCACGCCCCATTCACCCCAACCGGAAGTGACGTGATACCTGCGCACAACACACCCCCCAATACCCCCCAATACCGCCACAAAACCTCCCCAGTGGGGGGTTTCGCGCATGCGCAGTGGGGGGTTGTGACCTCGTAAGACTCTTTACATACTACTAGTATAGCGTATACCATGTGTTTTCAGCCCCGGAAGTAATGTTTTGTTTTACAGAATAGGACTGAACAAATAATGTATCTGAGAATTATTCCGGAAATTTGAGATAATGGGAGTGTTCAGGGCATAGAGAGCATGTAAGAGGACATTTGCATATACTTCGGAAAATAGATTGATCTTCTTGCGTTTCCAAATATCATAGGAAAATGGGGATCGATCGATGCTTCCAGCGAGATGTCCGTATCCTCTTGGCTGGCACGGTTCTGTACTTCTAATAATGCTTAATTATTCCCTATTCATTGCTCCTAGTCACTTCTTTTAACTTTATGGATTGAATCAGTATCAGCATTGAGATAATTGAAAAAATAAAAAATAAAAAACTCAGTGTACGTATTTCTAGGCTACGGTGGTCCGTGCTATACCATGCTGCTACGTAACTTGGGGTGATATATCCATAGAGCAATGCACAGAGAATATGAATACATGACAAAACGTTCGGAATAAAGCCAGTAATAGGATACAGACTACAAAACGCAACTTGTCCTGCTATGCCAGATAAGGAATGACGACTGTCATTTCTTATGAATAAATATCGCTATAAATATTGTCCACAGCCTCAGAAGAATTGTGAAAGAAACTACAATTTCTACTCTCTAAAAAAACTTGAGTGAACTGTTTCACTCAAGTTTGAGTGAAATGTGCCTGTTCACTCAAACTTGAGTTACTTTTCACTCAACTTGAGTTAAAACCACTCAAGTTCACTCAACCTGAGTGGGATCAATTTCCACTCTTATGCTTGAGTGAAAAGTAACTCAAGTTGAGTGAAAATCTCACTCAAGTATTGAGTGGGATCAATTTCCACTCTTACTTGAGTGAAATTTCACTCAACTTTTCTTGGAGAGCACCTCATCCGTCGTACGGAAAGAGTCACACCGCCTGATCACCGCCACATCGGCTTGCTACGGTCAGATGGGGTGTGGATAGATCTTCACATGAAATCACGACTCATGTTCGTGAATAACGCTGAGAGGACAACGGCTGATTAAACAGAGAACAGTTATGGAATTGAATTATAAATCCAATGATAGAATATTCCTTACGTATTTTACGCTATTTTAGTTTGGCTCCATTTGGTAACACCTGAACTAAGAATATTCCTGGTTAGAATCAGTACAATCAATTGATTTGATTTTATTTATTTTTTATTCACATCCATAACATAACAGATACAAATAGACAATACAGTTTACATATACATAAATAATACCGGTTTCGTCCATTTTATGGACTTTTAAATAGCAATAATATATTTATTCATATGTAAGGCTATATATACAGTTGTAGTTGTAGTTGAACATGTTAAAACGCACTTCTATATACAAATTGGGCACAGGAGACATACATATTTACAATATAATGGAGTAGACAAAAGGTTTTACAGTTTGTTATAATCCGACAATGATATATACTATAGAACAAAACCTAAGCATTTGGCTTGCAAGTGAAACATTACATTCAGCTACTAACAAGACTGACCCATACACTCCAGTCTTTGATTCGAGACATACTTTGTTCTATTTTGTAATAGTATTTCAGTTCTTCAAAAATTTGGTTTTCTGTTTTGACATCGTCTAGGATAAATAGAAAATTTTGCCAACTAAAAGAGCAATTAATTTAAACTGACAGTCTAATTTGACAATATGACCACATGCATGGGAGCAGTAAAGGAGGAATTCGGTGTGCTACTTGATAACTTCCACATCCGACGCCCTTTTCATAGACAGAAATTTCACCCGTGCAGTACCTTTACCATGACCTGTACATTTTGTCTCTACGTCGAGCAGTCTCGAGATAGATAAAACAAAGACAGACATTGCAGATTTAATCGTTTAGATAGTAAGCGATATTTATCTTATAATAAGAGGAAATTTTACGATAAAGTAAGCTACATTTTCACATAAAATAAGAAAAAAAATTGTCGAAGAAGAATAAGAGGAAATTTGACGATATATGGTGAGTTATATTTGTTACATATAAACAGCAGATTCACATCTTTACTCCCCAGACTCGTCAGAGGTAATGCCTCCATGGCAGATACATTTAACAGTCGTCAATGAGAACTATGAACAATTATCCATAGCTGCTGATCCACAGATGTGCTGAAAGATTTGCGTATTAAAAGATGGACATATGCTCGTTTTTTATAAATAATTGTGTTTCTATTTTTCGGAAAGGCAACAGTAATGTTATCTTTATTTCATGAGTAAAAGGTACACGATGGTGTGAAGCCTACAAATTCGGGAAAATGAGTGTAGGCCTAATGCATAAGCAAAGTCACTCCGAATAAAGTTAACAAACGCATATTGACAGTTTCAATATTTCGACAAATTTATATTTGTCATCAGGAGAAATATCATCAAAACGGACCTCGTTTCACCGCTTGAGTTTCCCCCTATTCGGAATTTAGGTGATAAATACAGCTTCTTCAACAGGGCTCAACTCGGCATGCGTCTATGACGACTTGTCATCCAGCCGCGAGAGAAAATAGACTTGCTGCTTACGTTCCGTCTATAATCTGCCTTGATTGTGATAATATGACAACTAAGCTTTAAAAACTTATTGACACCTATGAATTGAAAAGAGTCACAACAATCAATTGATCAAATAGGCCTACCGTATTTAGTACGGACAAAACTATAAACTTAGCGCCTTGCTCATCAGATGATGTTAAATAAAATTCCGCCATGATGACCATGTTGCTTCCCAAGCTCTACCAGGCATTCATTACGTTCTGCTTCCGTCTAAACTTTGCGCAGTTGGCCTTTGCGCACACCCGGAAGTAAACAGCGATAATGAAAGTGAGTGAATGAATGAATGACGCAAGTTATCAGAATATGCCCTGCCATGCACCATGAACGAGACGTCGATCGCGATAATGTGACCCAACATTTATTTCACTGTATTGATATTCATACTTTGCGGTTTTGACAGCGGCGAAAAAGATAATTTATTTAATAAATTGACTTGACGACGGCAACATATGATTCATTTTTATGCAAGCGAAAAAAACGTTCCCGCTTATTTCGTTTTGCGTAACCTCCATGTGAATTGAACGATCGTTCGCGCAAACTTTTGTGGCCTGAACTGAAGCAGTCACCTGTAAGTATGAAGTCCTGGTGGCTTAGAGACTGATACATCACCTGCCAAAATGTATTCATGATATCCCTATGAAGCGTTCGCTGTCAGTCTATCTCAGCAACTGGAGGCTATATTAATTTTTCTCGTAAAAGTCTCGCGAGAGCCCAACTCCCATAATGCTCTGCGTATGCACAAAGACGTTTCCGCGCAAGTTGTTGTTGCAACTGGCCTTTTTTAAACCGGAAGTGTAGAATTTTAGATGAACAATTTGGGCTTGAAAGACACACTTCCGTTCGTCTGAGACAGCCCAAATTCAATCCCCAGCTAGATACAAGAAAACTTATTGATGTAGATGCATCAATGCCGGCGGAAACGTTTGTAGCTTATAGTCTGCGTATTACAAGCCGATTACGTGTGCAACTGGTGAATACAGGTCACGATGCACCATTATGGTTTAAAAAAAAACACGTCGATTTGTTTGTTTTCATTACAGGTTTGACTAATGTAATTCGCGCAAGGACCCATCTGGAAAGTGTGGGGTTAGCCGGAAGTTAAGTGCTTGCTGGCAAAATGTGCACATGAACCGCATGTCAAACTAGACTTTGAAAGTAATGTTCACGTATTAAGTCACTTCACATAACCTGATGTAAGAGTTCGCCCTGTGGCATTATATGGGACCCATCATCAAGTCACTATTTCTTTATTGATGTGTGTCATTGAAAATTAAGCCTAGATCGACTTTCTCTACACGATCCACGTGTTTTACTGTTTCGAGTTTTTAGTAACTCGCAGCTCAATCTCAAACATTTTGCTGCAGACGTACAGGTGAATAACTTGATCATGTATGGTCATCGATTTGGTCTCTAAGCCATAATAAAATAGTACTAAAGGACGTTTATTCGATGCATTCATTATAACAGAATTAATATTAATGTGTTAACCACGAACGGGTGATACAATCCTGTCGTTTTACGATATGAAACTAGTTGGATCACTCCACGGCACGTCTGTGAAGTATGGCTTGAGAAAACACCTGTTACTCGTCCAATATCAAGATGGCCACTCCCATGTTTGCCGAATTCAGATATCCGGCGGCGCTGTGCCGCCGGAAATAAACCTCCTCTCCATTTTATCCAGGGGTTTGAACTCGGAATTCTGCTTCGTTCTCTAGGAAATTCTTGGAAACCAAGCAAGACTGGCCCATAGATTAACCCCATTCAATAAGGCCCCCTCCCCTTCGGGGGATGGCCTTAATAAGAGAAGACAGACGATAGTAAGATATATTTGTTACAAATAATAGTAACAAAATTACACTATAGCAAAAGAATTTTGAAATATATACTGTGAGAAAATCTTACTATATAGCTATGTTTATGTCATACAAAAAAGTTGAAATTGACCACCTCAACTTAATCAATAGATATGCTACCGTAAAACAACTGAGATATAAACATGTAGGGGAGATTGGGGTACAGTGGGACATGGGGCACAGTGGGACAAGCCGTCTAGCTCCTTTGTTGAGTACAGGAATCACATCACAATATTATCAGCAGAAAGCTACCACCCCTATACAATACCTATATTGATTTCATATAAAAACTGTCATTGGTAAAAAATTACGAGCAAAAAAACTATTTTTGAGCAGTCCAAGTAAATTCTGAGGACTAAGGATGATATTTTGTTATACCAAGTTTTTAGCAGTACTTCATTGCTGTTTTGTTACTACTGAGAAAGGATGGACAAAGGCACAATTTAAATCATATATATTTATTATCTCGGATGTATGTATTAGGTTTTTTTTCATGAAATGGAAAATATCATGCACCTGGGGCGGACTGGGACACTTTTGCTGGGGCACACTGGGACAATAGTAATCAAATGGAGAAATTTACTTTGACCCTAAAATGGTATCAAAATGCATTATTTTGTTTCCTAGATTATATTAATTGCGAACACTATATCAGATTTGATGAGTTTTACTAACACTTTCAAAGTCAATTGCTTTAGTTGGAATGGAAATCATACAAAATATTTTTTTCCTCAAATTTGGCCCCTGGGAAATATTTTACGTGAAGCAGGCATCTGAAATAGCAAGTAACTTAACCATCGCTGTTGAATCTTCTAAACTCCTATGAAACATATTAGTATATACTTGATATAACATGTATTTTGGTTGTTGTCCCATCGCACCCCAATGGGTGTCCCAGTGTACCCCATAGTGGGGCAAACGGGGACACATTTTTTTACATTTTTAAAAACGAATTCTGGGGAAAAGTATAAAAGATATTTCAGATTTTTTTCCATGACTATGTCGTACTAAATATAAGTTATAACGAGAGTATAGAAGGCAATAATAACAGAGATTTTTGCAAGAAGGTGAAAAATGTCCCAGTGTACTTAATTTAAGTACACACTCGTTCTATCACGCTAATGTATAGCTGAGCTCAGCTGACTTTCAGCAGTCAACACTTATCTATTTCAATTGTACTTTAGCCTAGATGAAACGCTGCATGGAATCAAGTAAAAATAAGGGAGTTTTCCGTGATTACATGTTGACTACCGATCCTCCATTACTACAATAATTTGACATAATTAAAGCCAGACGACGAAATGCAGGTATCCACCAAACCTGCATGAGATCAAAGTTTGAGAGTTGTGGACATTTGAAGACTGTAACAGGAATCGAGTGTTCATGTCATAGATTCCCAATCTTAATAAATCAAAATCCTATCAATGATCCCAATCGTATATGTAGGATCTTACTGATTTCAATTGAATCTGATGTTCAGAGCGCCGAATATATTTAATAGTTTTATGACATCACGGTCGCATTTCAACTATACGGTACTTTACTTGTTGCAACCTCCCCACAGCGCATGCTCCATTTCGCAGGCTTCATTACCATCCCTGCCACCAATAGCGGAAGTTGACCTTTACTACGTTGCTATGACGTATAGGGGAAACCAACCAACGCACGGTTCAGTTTGAATCCGGCCGAACAACTCCTTTAGTGTTACACATGAGCGAACTACTTTTCATATGCTCTGTCCACATAAACAGGGAAAATTATCTCCAGATAATTTTTTTAACGCTAGGTCAACAGAGGTATTATGCAAACTTGAAAAGTAATCGAAATGTTTGGTAAATATCTATTTTACTATAAATGATGTCACTTCCGGCGATGTGCGCGAAGGCCCCGAATCCGGTCCAAAAATCTGACTGATGGCTGGGGTGTTATTAGACCCCCAGCGAGGTGGTTGTACTTGTTGTCGGGGAGGCGGGATAGGTTCCTCGCCTCCGACATAACCCAAGATTATTCCAAGGACCAGTCCATATTTCTACCCCGCATTATGGTGCCAAATTGGCGGGACCGCGGTCAAATCATGAGGTAGAATTACCCCTGAAATTATGTTTGTTCCAACACGAACACAACAGACGTTTGTATGTCCGACGGAAGTTCCCGTTCATCACACCGTAAATGATAAAGTTCACCCAACTGTTGGCATAGGCGAGGTATATACCGGCCATATGCACACCACGTGACCAGGTATCATCAACATCCCCGATCGTAGTGACCGTAAACAGTAGCATCAGACACACGAGCACAATGAACACAACAAACAGGGAATATGCGGTAATGACGTCATTTCTGCTGTATTTCCTCACAGTGAACGAAGATGCCGGATTGGGAACTACTCTCCTGACATTTCTCTGGCTTTGTCGAACTTTTGCAAAGATCTTCGCGTAACACAAGAGAATAGCTGTGGCTGGAATAATAACCGAAATCACCATCTGCATAAAAGTGAAGGACTGACCACCAGATCGGAGATATACACACAAACGAAGAGCTCGGTCATATCCTGTTTGTCCCCAACCTAAAAACGGCGCCGTGTTCATGGGAACGGGGATGAAGAACAGCAAAATCAGAGTAAGACACGTGTTTCTTTTCGACAGCCATACTTCGTACTTTTGAGGATGGCAGATTTTGACATACCTGTTGATGCCGATGAAAGTTATACTCCAGAGAGACACTCCGTAACAATAACTAACCAGAAAAGCGTTTATCCTACACCAGAACATATTAACGGGGTATTGTCCTTGTAAGAAATCGGCCAGGGTGAAGGGTAGAATGTAACCTTGTATCACACCGTCGGCCATTGCCAAAGTAATCACGAACACATTACAGCGAGAACGCAATTTCTTCTCCACAAGGATGGAAACTATGATGAGTGTATTGCCAAATATTCCAAAACAGACGAAGAAAATAGTGACAAGAATAAGAAGTGTTGTTTCAGCGGAGGAAAACTGGTGACCGATTAGAAGGCGAAGAGTTCCATTGTCTGCATCAGTGGACGAATTCTCCATCTGGCTATAGTTGCCAGTCATCTTGATTTAAAAATCCAAAGTTTAACCGGTCCACCCGTGAAGATCTCTTAGACTCCTGTATCACTTATAAACAGTCGGGTTAGAGCAAAATGATAAAAAGTCCCCAAAACAAATTACCAATGGTTTCAGTGTCGTGATCGCTGACCTGCGAGTTCTTCAATGCTTTGTCTTAAATGTTTAGTTGCTGTTGATGACTTCGCATAAGACAATCTTGTGAAAGCGCCCATCTACCTTCACTCCTTTTTATCAGCCGTCGCGGGCGTGGTTACAAGAGAGCCATATGACTGACAGGTCTCAGAAGACGCGATTGGCTACAACGTAATTCGGGGAGTTCCTCGTTATGATAGACGTAAAAAATAAATCTTTAGGATAGTTCTCTTAGAGATGATAAATAGCTGATACGCAGGCGCTTATAACCGTGTATTGACAGTTTCGATCCAAACACCATACTTGATTCTGAAAGCTCTAGAAGATTACACGGATTGATATCTAGCGATCTACACTGTTCTTACATGACCCATTCCAAAATTACTGCTGAGTCAGATTGAATTTGGTTATTAATCTTAGCTATAAGTACCCTGCATCATGGAAATATTAATATAAAAGATGGAGCCTCAGCAATCTCATCGATACGGAAAACAATTATCTGTGGTTATATTCAGACGATTACTTCATGAATTGCATGCACGAAATCTGTAACCAAAATGTAATTCTGTCACATAATACAAAATCTCGGTTATGTCATTCCTGAACAATTTTTCCCATGTTGTTGACCAGTCATTATCGCTCGTTCACATTTAAACGAATATACGTACATTGCCGGTTACATGACAACAGAATTCATGTGTTTCGGTCTGTCCTCAGAATTGTTTAGAAAGGATAAAATCGAAATTTGTAAAATAGGAAAAATCGCAACTCCATAAATCATGGACCAAAATGTAATTCCGTAACGCAGATTTGCTTAACCACGTTTATCATTTTGAAACTTTACTTGACGGAAATCAGATAAAATTAAGTTCAGGCGCTCAGGATTCGAATATAACATCGCCTGAAATGAGAAACATTCGAGTTTTGATGGAATATACATGTAACAGAAACGTCTTCATAAGGAGGTTATTTCACTGTAAGAACTACTGTGTACAATTGTGCACATCCGCATAAAATTGTGTACCAGTGGTACACAGTTTGTGAATTTTACAGTATGTGAATCACTGGTACACAATTTTATGAGGATGTGCATTTTTACCACAGTACTGTGTATCGTTGAACCACGATGGTTTTTAGAGAAGTGTTTGAGAACACACGCAAAATATGTTTTATCTTGATCTTATCAGAACTGCGAGCACAGAATATAGTGAACTCCGAAGCTGACCAATAAAACATAGTTCGTGAAGGCGCAAAGTATTTCAGAAGTTGTGGAGAAATTGCATCGAATACCAGATTATCCAATAATCTCCATCACCAGGGTCATCGAGCGGTGATATCCAAGCAGGGTTCTTGCACACCGTTGTTTCGTAGTATATGCCAGATATTTTGTTTTGATTTGAAACAAGATTTTGAAGAAAAAAAAAACTGTATTCAATAGCTGACTGTTGTAGTGTCTGACTTTTATAGTCACCCTTGTAATTCTGGATTAGAATTGGCGTTTAGCATTAACGGCATTGTATACTGGAATATCGTGTCCGTGCCACATAAGCGAGAACGCCAGATGATGCAATAACAACCGCGTAATTGTGATACTCCAAATATTAAATATCAATTCCTCAAGTTTGAAATCCTTAAAGGAACACCTGAGCGACGAGAATGCCAAAAGCATGATGAAATATGCGAAATCATTCAATTGACAGATCTCCAAATCTTGAAGTACAGACTCGCAATTAAAATATTAAGATTGCTACCGTGTCCTCTAACAAACATTTGTCCAATGAAACTAATGATTTGGCACACAATTCATCATTTCTAGAACGTTTTTGAAGATCTGAGGCGCTTCTCATTAAGCGTCGTAATGTCGCTACTGTCTAAGCTCCAAATAGAATATATCGGGCAGTACTGGTATCTCCAGATTAGATTATAGCTTTATCTACCTTCTGATAGCGAAGCTGTTCACTGGAAGGCCAAGAGACTAACGAGGGCACTCAGATATAAAGGGAATCTTTGGAATACCGACACCGACCAATCTCTATCAAAATACGGGCATTATCTCCGTCGTGATATGACTGAAAAAAATGATGAAAACGATGCTTAGTCGACATCGGGCCTTACAGTCATCTTTTGTGTTAAATGCCGTCATTTTCATCTGACGACGATACAGCTCACCAATCTCCAGTGTACGAGTTGTCACAGCGAAACAGCTCACCAATTACCAATAATGTCGGAGCATTTCCATCACAGCTCTCTATATTTGTATCTAATACCGTTTATGCCGGTGCTAGGGGCCGTGTGGTCATGTCATCCAAGTTGCCACATGAACAGGTACAATAAAAGCGTACCTGAGATACAACACATATCATGCGAATCATTAGATTCTTGGTATGTGCTTTAGAATAGGTTAACCAGAAGACTATACTGTGGAACCATGTGACTCTGTCAGTATGTCGGCACCTCTTCCCACTTTCCTTATATGTATTGTAATTAAATCCTACAGCGTCACTCACCCTTACCGGCGTTCTCCATGGTCCCATCACTTAAACTCAAGATATTTTGAATTTTCGCAAACAAGAGCCCTGTCAAAACCTAGACTATAATCTAGTTCCAAGCATGGTCGGTTTATGTAGATTTCTCTGTAATTTGTTTCACGCCCGACAGTTTCTACATAAGCAAATACGTTAGAGTCGTTCATGAAGAATTTAGAACGTGGATAACCGAACGACACTATTAGAACCACAAATCAATATAGACATATCCCTTGTGTGTTCATGAGGCGAATGTACATATTTAGGTATTTAGTACCGGTGTGGGGGTTACGAATGTCCGTTGTCTACGAGTGTGCGGCGTCTATCTTCTAACCTACCTAGGACATTTTTTCTTCACGTTGGAGATAAGTGTCCATTCTTAGTTGCAATATAAAAGGATATAAAGGAAGCTAATTCCCAGGACACTCTTACCTATCACACCGGTAGCAAATGAGCGGAGAAATCGTAAGCTGATACTGTCGCTACTGCTAAATGCGTACAGGTGCATGATTTTGAAAGACGACTTGATAAAATGAAGGAACGGTTCACCGTTGTGTTTCCTTTGTCTTTTGTTTTGGAGGTCCAATAACTCATCATCATAAAAGATATATCCCTCTGGTCCAATTCATCAATTCAAATATTCTGATCTGACATTTTGAATAAAAAACGTTCGCCCTTTGCATTATTAATTCTTTCATTATGCATCCATCTATCTCAGAATGTTTCCTGTTCAAGGGGCAATAGCTTGGAAATAATGAAATATTGAATTAGAGTATGTACATGAACCGCTTGATTTTATGAGAAATACGATATAGTATTGTTCGCTTTCCGGACGGGATAAAATCACTTTGCAAATCACTTTGCCCTACAGCTAGATGATTTTACATTTTAGTGATAAGCATTAATGTGGCTGTTTAATTTCATTTCAGTGTTTAGCATTAATATGACTGTTTAAGTTCGTTGCAATGTTGGGGTATATACAGACGTCAGTTTGACCATTCTTTGTGAATCCAGCGTAGTTTGGGGGCCAATGGTCAGAATAGCTTTCTCTTTTGACATTTTCAAGACCTTTATCCGAGCAACAACTACACAAAATCTCTCCCATAGCAAAACGAAGATATCTTTTATGGACAAGATTGATGCGTGGGCGATATATCATGTGATGCATAATTCATCATTGCCTCGATTACGCTCATCTTTATGATCGCGTTATATCCGGTAAAATACGATGCGCTACCTGACAAATCGATCTGATATGTGGCATACATGTGTGTAATCCACAGGTCTCAGTCTGAAATGTGCTGCAGTTTTGTTCTGACTTCTTCGGAGCCATAAAAGGCACATGGGGAAAAATGTTTATCCCCCATTAGGACGTTATAACGACTTATGTCGTTAGAACGACTAATTCTGTCATAAGAACGCTATCTCCATCATTCTGCGCTATATCCGGAAAGACAAAAAATGAAGAGCTGAAACTCCGTAACTTTATAGTTTATCATATTGGGGTCATTTTGAGCCTGTTTGCATAATCCCCTCGAGCAGAGGATCATAGATAAATTCAAGATGGCGGCCACGTGGGGTACCAGAGAAGTGAAGTTTTTGTCATATTTCTGCAAATTCTGCTTTTCCTCGATAAAAAATAAAAAAATGAGTAAAAATTATTTTATTTCACATCACATTAATACATTTACCAATTTATCAAGCAGTTTTTGCGAAGAAATTGCAGAAATAAAAAATTCGGAAAGTCGTTTTTGAAAATGACGTCACTGTGACGTTATCAAAGCGGCCATCTTGGATTTTTTTTTTACATTTTCTGATAGAGCTAGACCCAAGGATGTAGTATGGTAAGTTTCAGCCCTCTAGCTCAAGGGATAAGAAAAATAATTGGGTGGGGGGGGGGTCCCCCCGCCATTGTCCCCCCAGCCCTGGACAGGTCCCAAAAAAACCAGCCCGATAAGAAAAAAATAAAAAAAAGCATTTTGGCCACTTTGCTTCAAGAGTGCGTTTCCAACACCATTCTTTACTGCAACCGATTTGTGAATGAAGGAATGTAGGCCAAATCTGTTTGCGCGTCACAAAATAGAGCAGAATAATTACGCGAGCCTCTTACACGGGTCACATTCTGCTACTATGGAACTGTAAACAATTGCATATCTGATATTAAGGTCGTATGTTCTATTTAATACAGGAAAGTCAGTATAAACACATAAAGAGAATTCTAATACATAAAAAATGTCAATTTTTAATTGTTCCATCTACTTTTGTCATTGCCAGACGAAGTGGTATCTGTTTTGGGTGCATGTGTGTCTCCCCCGCCAACCTATTCCTCCACCCTACTTCCCCAAAAATAAAATAATGAGCATTTCAAGCTAATTGTTAATATAACTCCAGCCTCCCTGTCTGATAAACTCTGATATGATTTTTTTAAATGAAGTTTTAAATTGAATTTTAAGTTGGAATTTTAAATTTGAATTTAAATTGTAATATAAAATATATCAACTATTGAACTTAAATTTCGAATTCAAATTTCAAAACTCAAACATCAAGTTCAAATTCAAATTTCAACTTTAAAATTCAAATCAAGTTTCAAATTTCAATATGAATTCAAATTTAAAATTTGTATTTACAATTTAAAATTATTCCATATGCGTATAAGCGAAACCGATTGACCGAAAGTGACACAGCCTGATGATAAGGTTTTCACTTTATTGTTGAGTTTCATGCTTTCAGGCTCAGCAATTAACATTTTTATCAATTCGGCAACTAACAGCTCTGAGCAGGCAATGACATTATCTTTATGCATGCACTCTTCAGCATTTTCCAAAATAATCTGCAATACCAACAACACTCACTTCACTGACAACCAGATGCCGTTAGACTGTAGTCGGCACCAGTCCACTATTAATTCCGTTACTTGTTATGTATTAGCGTTAAAAATCGGCAAAAATCCAGAAAATTCACAACACATAAATCCATCTGGCATGTCAATATTTACCTTGTGGGACATTACCAGTGGAAGTCTTGACAGATGTTGACCATGGAAATTTCATATTCCCGCCACTGACAGCTGATTGGTGCTACAGAATGTCATTCACATTCTCACCCTTCACTGATCATGTCTCCATCCACCATGCTTTTCCCAAAGTGGCCCAAATCAACACCAGGAAGTACAGTTTCAAGCCTCATCTGCAAGTTGAAATATCAGATGTATCAGAAATGCTGAAAAATCGCAGCTCATAAAATCCATAAAGATCTGCTCTCAAATTTCTAAACAATGTAGGTCGTGGGTACTGGCCCGGAAGTGATTAATTGTAGACTGATGCCAGTCAAGGCGGAAATTTAAACGTAGCATGCGCGCTAATGAAAAATGTTACTAATCCATATTCATGAATGTCGATCTACTTTGACCAGCGATTGTACGACTGGATAGTACCAAGGAATCGCACAAATCAGTTCGTGAGTTACACGTAATTCCTGTAACCGGACATGCTGACTTACGGGCGTAAATGCATGTAAGCTACAAACAGAATTAAACGCAACATCTAAAGGTGGAGGGGAAAAGATGTAGGAGTACTGACAATAAGTCATATTAACTATTCCGAATGCATATATAAAAACATAACGAAAGCCAAAATGATCCATGTCATGACTTGTATGTCATTCACGCTTTTATTGTTTATACCGGTATAACGATTTTACGAGTGGACACACTGTCAGAAGAAATTTGTAACACTTACGTTCATCTCTGACTAATTTTAGTGGCAGTTGGAATAAGTTGAAATAATGTGCTGGTCCATTTTGAACAATGATGAGAAGAAAAAGGTACCAAAATTTTTGCATCGCTAGTTTCTCAACAATCGAAAAACAGAGTTGGACGGTACTGAACACTAACATTCATATTGACGTCCAAATCAGAACATCATATCGTGTTAAAAACTGAACACATATGTTCATATCCGAATACCAGAGAACATATATGATCACGCGTCTTCAAAACTGATCACCATCTTTGAACAATGTTCGCCAATGTATACATATTCTGTAACACTTTTGGGACACTAGCGTCCACATGAATATTTAAAAGTTTTCGAGTATGCGTAAAATGTTCATAATTACACACTTCAGAATGAACACTAATTTTTCAGATTTCCAATATTCAAAACTGGTTAACCTATTTCGTTGTATTTATTGAGGACGTTGATGAGCTTTATAACACGAGTACTTAGGGGACATATTTTAAATAAATCTCTTCTCATACCAGTTTTCGTACTTAACACTTTTACATGTTCGTAAGGTGTTGCAAACTAGTGTACATTTCAGTGTTCAGGATATGCTCACATTTTTTGACAGTATACGGTTTATCAAGCTGAACAAATTGAACAAAACCGACTGAATATCTTCAGAACAAAATCCAACATAGTTTTCTACATTGTCAGACAATATCCAGTTCAGATACTACCCGAGATGCGCAGAAGTCTACTGCACATATTAAAAGAATTGGCAAGGAATTACAGATATCAAGATGTCAGCTGATATAATAACGTTCTTGGACTACAGAAAGTCTGTGACATGAATTCTAATCAAATCTGCATGTGGAGACGACGGATTATATCTTTATAAAGTTATCCTTCTAGTCTTTACAACGTTCTGTGAGTTCTCTAACTTCTGAAGGGGTCATCGTTGATTTCCGAATAATGGCTTAGTTTTGTAAGGTCAGAATATAACGCCGACGCAAAGTGGTTTGCCTTGCACTTTAAAAAAAAACAAAAAAACTAGCACTTTATGTGTATTGGGTGGCTATTTATGCACAAAAGACATGTGAAGGTGAAGAAATGTGAAGGAATCTGTGGGCCGAACGATTTCGAGTCCTTTGCGCTACGCTATATCGGAATTAAAATACTATTCTGGAAATATATCCAACTGTAATGTTTGAAATTATTATCTTGATTTTGCTATGCGTTTGAAAAAATCTATTTTATGTGCATACATTTGAGCATCAAATGCAAGCATTGGAGTATACCTATCTACCTTTTGCCTTCTTGTTCGATTTCTCATATTATTTGTACGCCAAATTTACATGAAAATGATTAGCATCTCATAATTTCGATAAATATATTAGTTTTGTTAAATTCAACTTCAAATTCAACTGTGACTTGCTCGATTTTGAAGGGAAATTTTCCATTAAATGTTAATAGAATAAGAACTATACCTGTACCCAAATTGATTTAACTGACACATTTGATTTCCTGTTTGAGTTGTCTTCTATAGGAAATGATAATGTAAGTCATGATAAGTTGATAACTTTTTTGGAAAAATGACCATGTAAAAAAAGGATCCTTTTAATATTAATTTTGTTAAAATCCGAATATCTTCACAACGAACAAGTAAAAAGTGAACAAATTTATATATTTAAATCCCTGAGAAATACGATTTCCACAAATATACACATAACCATAGGAATATGCATATTTGTAGATGTATAGAGACAAAATCAGTCTATTGGGTGTGCAAAAAATTGTCTGCAGGATGGTTCAGTATTCCACACTCATGTCTTATACAGCATATAGTACATGTGTTGTTAAAAACGATACGGACCTTTGTGTGTATAGAACGGATAGAACGGTTCATTTCAAACACACAATATTGAAAGCCGAACTGAGAATTATATTGGGGGTGGTTTGAAAACTAGGCATTTAATTTTTTTTTGCGAATTGACCAGAAAAAAGTAGATTCAATCCAGTTCGAGTAAATACTTTCTGAACGGCAAAGTCATTGAATACGCTTAATTCCCAGAATCCATACCTTCCAATTACATGCAAAATGGAAGGTAGGTGTATTATGTTAACGATGGGTTGTAATGCGGCTTTGATGTTGAAACAAAAGAATTACTATTGTTTCCATTTTGTTATGTTTCCTGCATTTTTGCTTCTTCAAAGGCATGCTCTACTATGTCTTTCCTATTGCTTTCCAGATCTTTTGCTAATTCCAAGTACACTTATACAGCGATGTAGTTTGATCTAAACAATTTAGGGTCGTCCATTACCGGTATCGTAATATAGTATACGTGTTCGACCACAGACTATAATTGTGAATATATTTCTCCGTTGAGCATTTAATGGAAAAATCGTGACTCGACGAACAAAAGCACCATATTTCCACATAAACTTTCAGAACCTTCTAAGCTCCAACCAATCTGATGAGTAGGAGCCCAGTATTAATACAATACATTAAAATAGCCGCAGAATTACTGATCCACCCTCGTGTCAATAGAGGTGGAAGTAGTAGGGATAGGCCATATTGGGTATTATTTCCCCCGGATGTAGAGGTCATTTGTGGAGGATTTGAGGAGGAGAGGTCAAGTGCAGTATAGTTCCGGCAGGATCACCAAAAGCTACCTCCAACACAGGAGAGTTCCAATTGTTGGAGGGGATGTATTCAGGATGTATTCATCCGCGGTGATGCGGTCTGGCAGCGGTTTTGGCGGTAATTCGGTCTCGGGAAAAAGCTTCCGCGGAGAAAAAGTAGTCCCTAGATAAAATGGTCCGATGGGATCGAGTGAGGTATCAAAGTGAAGCATTCGTGAAGGGGCATCTAATGGGCTGGGTGTGGGGTTGAACTATCGGCCTTCTGCGCATGCGCGGTGGCCGAAGGGTATGGAAATAGACGTTTTGGGATGTAGGGGAGTCCTTAATGGGCCGATGGAGTTGAGTGAGGTATCAAAGTGAAGCCTTTGTGAGGGGGCATCTAATGGGCTGGGTGTGGGGTTGAAATATCGGCATTCTGCGCATGCGCGGTGGCCCAAGGGTATAAAAATAGCCGTGCTGGAGCTAGGGGAGTCCCTAATGGTCCAATGGGGTCGAGTGAGGTATCAAAGTGAAGCATTCGTGAAGGGGCATCTGATGGGTTGGGTGCAGGGTTGAAATATCGGCATTCTGCGCATGCGCGGTGGCCAAAGGGTATGGAAATAGACATTTTGGAGCTAGGGGAGCCCCTAGTGGACCAATGGGGTCGAGTGAGGTATCAAAGTGAAGCCTATGTGAGGGGGCATCTGACGGGCTGGGTGTGGGGTTGAGCTATCGGCATTCTGCGCATGCGCAGACGCAATGCGGAGCTCTCGTCCAATCAGAAGCGAGTATTTCAAATCCGTCACAGAGCTCTCAGCCAATCAGAAGCGAGTATTTTGACCCGGTGCATTTTGGGCCATATCCAAGATGGCGGCACGTATGTTCAAGATGGCGGCACATCCGGTGTCGAAAACTGGCCATTTCGTCGGGATGTGGTCACCTAGTGTCGAAAACTGGACCTTGTATGGGTCCTGCTAGACGTTTTGGAGCTAGGGGAGCCCCTAATGGGCCGATGGAGTTGTATGAGGTATCAAAGTGAAGTATATTTCAAGCATGGGTGGGTGCATGTAAAATTTTTCCTGAAAAAATACGGAACACGGACTTTATTCTAAATTACGGGAAAATGCCTATATGGGGTATGGGGGGTATAGGACCATCCTGGGAAACCTACTTCTCGACATTTGCGGTATAGGGTTGTGGGGTCTCGTTTTCTTAGTCTCGTCATTTAGAACATGATAGGAAGTGTCCCGGAGCGAATCGGTGAAATTTTTGGAAAAGTACGATATAGCCCCATATAGTCCCATACTGGGGTATAGGATCAATGTTTGTCCCCCTGGGAAACGTACTTCTATACATTTGCGGTAGGGTTGTGGGGTCTCGTTTTCTTAGTCTCGTCATTTAGAACATGATAGGAAGTGTCCCGGAGCGAATCGGTGAAATTTTTGAAAAAGTCACCGAACCCCATATAGTCCCATACTGGGGTATAGGATCAATGTTTGTCCCCCTGGGAAACGTACTTCTATACATTTGCGGTAGGGTTGTTTGGATTTGTTTTTCACGTCTCGTCATTTAGAACACGATAGGAAGTGTCCCGGAGCAAAACGGTGAAATTTTTGAAAAAAGTCACCGAGGCCTGGGTAGGCCCATAGGCCTATACTGCATGGCTATGGGTGTATAGGGCCATACGGGGTGGACATGTTGGAGTCTAGGTGAGTCCCTAATGGTCCAATGGGGTCGAGTGAGGTCTTATTTTGAAGCTCTCGTGGAGGAGCACTTGACTACACTAATGGTTCGTCCGTGTTCAATAGTCTGCGCATGCGCAGCCTGGCCCGTAGTATAGAAAGCACACATTTTTGGGTATGTTTGGGTTAGAGATGGGCTATTCACGGTTCGAACGGGTCTTGTGAGGTATCCATGTGAAGCCTATGTAAGGGCGCCTCTGATGGCGTGGGTGTGGGGTTGAAATATCGTCATTCTGCGCATGCGCAGCCTGGCCGTAGTATGGAAATAGACGTTTTTGGGGTCTAGCCGAGCCCCTCATGGGCCTATTGAGTCGAGTGAGGTATCCATGTGAAGCCTAGGTGAGGGGGCTACACTAATTATATATTCTGTATTATACAATCGGATAGCGGTTGTCGTGAATAACAACAAGTTCAGCAATGTTTATATAGTTTATTATCCCCAATGTTACATCATACCCAGGCTGGGGGAGCCGCCCTGGGTATGTTTAGTATGTTCACAGCAAAACAAATTGAAATATCAAACACCATGTTTTATTATTTAACGCACCGTCACATTAGGTACAAGGGTTTACTGAGCTCAATTCAACGATCAGCATGTAGACATAGAGAGTATGTGCGGCATGTTATGGTATTCATCAGTGCGCGGGTGACGCATTCAACCGATGGCGGTGGTCGGTCAGCTTGGTCAGGAAAAACGTGATATTGGTTACCCTCTCTACCACCCATTGTATGTTGGGGCGTTGACGATGTGCCCATCTCAAGGCATCCACGGTGTCCAGTATCTCCAGCATCGTCTCTAGTGACCTCCGGTTAATGATGGTGAACGGCTGGTCAGACACATAGATATTATTGCCGGGATAATAATACCGTAACTGGCCCGTCTTTTTGTGACGTAAGATGTACCCGAAAGCGACATTCAATTTGAAGGCCGTAGTTTGATCTTTGAAGATGGCTTCCACGTAGCTGCGTAGACGGGTGCGGTTGGTCAGTGGAAAATTGTAAATATCTTGAATAGGGCCATGAGGGTGGAAACAGTGCCGTATCATGCACCAATGGCGCCGATCGATGTCACTCACTGGATGGTTGTCCTGTAAGAGATCGCCCAGAAAATGTTCGATGTTGTCAGGCGTATGACTCGAAACCGTAACGCTGGGGTCCGGCTGGATAACAAGGCTCTTCTGAACTGTGGGTATAGGCGGGCTCTCCTTCATCGCATCACCAGTGGCGTTCGTCTCCCCGGACTTATCTTCACTGGGTCTGACCTTCCGCGGCTCCTCTTCAGTAGGAAGTTGTCGCTCAAACCGTAGAGACGGACCATGAATCAAACGCTGATGCCGTCTTAACTGACTGCGTCGTTTGAAGAGTTGACCACAATCCTCGCATGAACGCTTGCGTCGCCCATGAATTGAACGTTCGTGGCGCAGTAACTGATCCTCCCGATTAAATGACCCTGCGCAGGTTATACAACTATACCGTGCATCGTTGTGGGTGGAGGCCTCGTGGCGTCGTAAATTATCTAGACGAGTAAACTGCCTCTGACAAGTTGTGCAAGTGAACATCTTGGTGGTTGACAGAGTGTGTGATGAAACGGCCAGGCCGCTTCCCTTTTATAGCACGCTAGCTGGTGATCTATTTTTAGCACACTCCACCCCCAGGGGACTGTTCACAGCATCTGTGACGTCATCAGTACGAGTAGTAGCGAAAGTGAGCATTTTGGGGCAGTGAAGGATGGTATTTGGTGTAGAGATGGACCATCCTTGGTCCGAATGCGTCATGGGAGGTGTCATGTTGTAGCTCTCGGGGTGTAGACCCCAATTGGAGGGATATCCACAGCATCTGTGACGTCATTGGTGACGTCATCAGTACGAGTAGTAGCGAAAGTGGGCATTTGTTAGCAGTGAAGGATGTTACTTGGTGTAGACATGGACCATCCGCGGTGCGAATGCGTCGTGTGAGGTGTCATCTTGTAGCAACGCCCACCAACGCCATTCTTAATGCTTCAACGCCCTGGTGAAATAGCTCAGAAGCTCTGATATTCCATGGAATTGTCACTAATTCTTCGAAATGCAGTGACGCCCGTCAACGCCCGTCGCTACACCTTAACACTCTAACATAATGCCATGATATAGACCGAAGAGAAAACAACAACAGCAACAACAACAACAAGGATGACACATGAGATAACAACAACAAGAAGTTTTTTCATATAGTTTATTCTCCCCAATGTTACATCATACCCGCGCTGGGGGAGCCGCGTCGGGTATATTTACAATTCAAGAAGATTCTTATCCAATCAGAGGCCACCATTTGCATCTGTCATATTCGTTCCTGTCCGTTAGATGTATTCTCGGCTACTCTTGTCCAATCAGAAGTCTCCATTTCAGAAAGCTCCATCTTCGGCCATGTTCGCTCTGAACCGTTTGTTCTAATCGTCATCGGACAGGCCAGGATACCGTTGAGGAAACATATCCTCAGATAGTTGTTTGCGCATTCTGAGTATCTATCAGTGCATGGGTGAATACTTTCAGCCGATGGGGGTGGTGGGTCAGTTTAACCACGAAGAACGTAACATTGGTGACCCTCTCCACTATCCACTTGGTGTTGGGACGCTGTTCATAGGCCCATTCCAAGGGATCCACAGTGTCCAGTTGGGCCAGCATCGTCTCTAGCGACGCCCGATTGGTGATTGTGAAAGGATGGTCGTACACTGGGTTGATGGCACTGGAATAGAAATAGCACAATTCACGCGTCATCTTATGGCATAAGATGTACCCAAATGCTACATTTAATGTGAAGGACGTAGGTTGGTCATTGAAGATGGCTTCCACGTAGCTGCGTAGACGGGCGAGGTCGGTCAGTCGGAAATTGTACAAGTCCAATATAGGGCGATGACGGTGGAAGCAGTGTCGGATCATGGACCAATGGCGTCGATACATCTCACTCACTGGATGATCTTCGGGTAAGAGATCGTGGGAACATCCACCGCATCTTCCAGAAAATGTTCATTGTTGTCAGGCGTATGACTGGAAACAGTAATGCTAGGGACCGGCTGGATATCTAGGCTCTTCTGAGCTGTGGGTATAGGCGAGCTCTCCGTGATCGCATCACCAGTGGCATTCTCCTCCCCGGGTTCATCTTCAGTGGATCTGTCCCTCCTGGGTGCCTCTTTAGTGGGAAGTTGTCCCTCATACCGTGGTGACGGACCATGAATCAAACGCTCATGCCGTTTTAACTGACTGGGTCGTTTGAAGAGTTAACCACATTCTTCGCATGGACGCTTGGGTGGCCCATGAATTGAACGTTCATGGCGCTGTAAATGATCAGGGCGCTGAAACGACAGTGTAGGCCTACATATCGTACAGCTATACCGGGCGGTTCCATCGTGCTTGGTAGCCTCAAGTCGTGCCGGCGAGTGAATGATTTCGAGCACGTAGTACAAGTGAACATCTTGGTGGTTGACAGAGTGTCTGATGAAACGGCTAGGCCGTTTCCTTTTTATATCAAGCTAGCTGTTGATCTATTTTTAGCACAATCAGTTCAACTTGGACGTCAGCGACAAGAACTCGGATGTAGGCGCGGACGTCAGCGACAAGAACCCGGATGTAGGCGCGGACATCAAACAGGTGCACGCTTCTGTGGTGCAACATGTACCCTAGGATGTTCACGAATGTTCCACATCCCGGCCTTCTATCCCGGCCTTCTATCAATTTCTGAGGTCAAAGGTCAATAAGGCCCGGGACACTGGCCTTATTGACCTTTGACCTCAGAAATTTGCATATGACGTCACTTCCGGTTTGGGTGAATGAGGCGTGACCTTTGGACATGTCCAGACTTGTTTGTGTTTGTCTGGGGTTTTTCCCCACAATGGCGGCTAATGGCGGCTGATCTGCGGACCGCGTCGAAACACTACCGTAGGGACCCCAAGTCCCCGAGATATGGAAAAATCCGGTGCTTATCGATTGGCTGATTGTTCGACCGCTGTTTGGTTGTTTTTCTCGACCGCTGATTGGTCCAAATGGAACTGCCCATCCTTCCCAGGTTAATCTAGAATCCTACCAAGCTCGTAATCACCGCCACATCACGCATACACACATACACGCACACACAGACGCACACACATACACACAGACGCATACACGCACTCGCGTACACACACAAACATACACATACACACGCAGACGCATACACACACATGTATACACACACACACACTCACACACATACATACACACACATACAGGCACACACACACACGCACATACACATACACGCATACACACACACGCGTACACACACAAGCATACACATACACACGCACACATACACACGTACACACACACACGCACACACAGATGCATACACAGTGACGCACACATCCATACGCACAATATGACTGACCATTCACATGCAGGCCATGAGAGCTTCTGACCTGGGCCTGATAGAAGGCCGGGATGGTGGAACATTCGTGAACATCCTAGGGTACATAGTGCACCACAGAAGCGTGCACCTGTTTGATGTCCGCGCCTACATCCGGGTTCTTGTCGCTGACGTCCGCGCCTACATCCGAGTTCTTGTCGCTGACGTCCAAGTTGAACTGATTGTGCTAAAAATAGATCAACAGCTAGCTTGCTATAAAAAGGAAACGGCCTGGCCGTTTCATCAGACACTCTGTCAACCACCAAGATGTTCACTTGTACTACGTGCTCGAAATCATTCACTCGCCGGCACGACTTGCGCCGCCATGAGGCTACCAAGCACGATGGAACCGCCCGGTATAGCTGTACGATATGTAGGCCTACACTGTCGTTTCAGCGCCCTGATCATTTACAGCGCCATGAACGTTCAATTCATGGGCCACCCAAGCGTCCATGCGAAGAATGTGGTCAACTCTTCAAACGACCCAGTCAGTTAAAACGGCATGAGCGTTTGATTCATGGTCCGTCACCACGGTATGAGGGACAACTTCCCACTAAAGAGGCACCCAGGAGGGACAGATCCACTGAAGATGAACCCGGGGAGGAGAATGCCACTGGTGATGCGATCACGGAGAGCTCGCCTATACCCACAGCTCAGAAGAGCCTAGATATCCAGCCGGTCCCTAGCATTACTGTTTTCAGTCATACGCCTGACAACAACGAACATTTTCTGGAAGATGCGGTGGATGTTCCCAGCGATCTCTTACCCGAAGATCATCCAGTGAGTGAGATGTATCGACGCCATTGGTCCATGATCCGACACTGCTTCCACCGTCATCGCCCTATATTGGACTTGTACAATTTCCGACTGACCGACCTCGCCCGTCTACGCAGCTACGTGGAAGCCATCTTCAATGACCAACCTACGTCCTTCACATTAAATGTAGCATTTGGGTACATCTTATGCCATAAGATGACGCGTGAATTGTGCTATTTCTATTCCAGTGCCATCAACCCAGTGTACGACCATCCTTTCACAATCACCAATCGGGCGTCGCTAGAGACGATGCTGGCCCAACTGGACACTGTGGATCCCTTGGAATGGGCCTATGAACAGCGTCCCAACACCAAGTGGATAGTGGAGAGGGTCACCAATGTTACGTTCTTCGTGGTTAAACTGACCCACCACCCCCATCGGCTGAAAGTATTCACCCATGCACTGATAGATACTCAGAATGCGCAAACAACTATCTGAGGATATGTTTCCTCAACGGTATCCTGGCCTGTCCGATGACGATTAGAACAAATGGTTCAGAGCGAACATGGCCGAAGATGGAACTTTCTGAAATGGCGACTTCTGATTGGACAAGAGTAGCCGAGAATACATCTAACGGACAGGAACGAATATGACAGATGCAAATGGTGGCCTCTGATTGGACAAGAATCTTCTTGAATTGTAAATATACCCAACGCGGCTCCCCCAACGTGGGTATGATGTAACATTGGGGAGAATAAACTATATGAAAAAAACTTCTTCTTGTTGTTGTTCTCTCATGTGTCATCCTTGTTGTTGTTGCTGTTGTTGTTCTCTCCCCGGTCTATACCATGGTGTTATGTTAGAGTGTTAAGGTGTAACGACGGGCGTCGACGGGCGTCACTGCATTTCGAAGAATTAGTGACAATTCCATGGAATATCAGAGCTTCTGAGCTATTTCACCAGGGCGTTGAAGCATTAAGAATGGCGTTGGTGGGGGTTGCTACAAGATGACACCTCACACGACGCATTCGCACCGTGGATGGTCCATGTCTACACCAAGTAACATCCCACTTTCGCTACTACTCGTACTGATGACGTCACCAATGACGTCACAGATGCTGTGGCTATCCCTCAAATTGGAGTCTACACCCCGAGAGCTACAACATGACACCTCCCATGATGCATTCGGACCAAGGATGGCCCATCTCTACACCAAATACCATCCTTCACTGCCCCAAAATGCTCACTTTCGCTACTACTCCTACTGATGACGTCACCAATGACGTCACAAATGCTGTGGACAGCCCTCAAATCGAGGTCTGCACGCTGAAAACTACAAGATGACGCCCCACACGACGCATTCGGACTGAGGATGAAGCATCCCTACCCCAAATACCTTCCTTCACTGCCACAAAATGCACACTTTCGCTACTACTCGTACTGATGACGTCACCAATGACGTCACAGATGCTGCGAACAGCTCTCAAATCGGGGTCTACACCCCGAGAGCTACAAAATGACACCTCCCAGGACGCATTCGGACCAAGGATGGTCCATCTCTACACCAAATACCTTCCTTTCACTGCCCCAAAATACCCACTTTACTTACTACTCGTACTGATGACGTCACAGGTGACGTGAACAGCCCTCAAATCAGGGTCTACACCCCGAGAGCTACAAGATGACACCTTCCAGGACGCATTCGAACCGAGAATCTCGACCCCAAATACCTTCATGTACTGCCCCAAAATGGCCACTTTACTTACTACAACCAACTGCGCATGCGCAGATTAACGCGACTTGCACTTAAAAACACACCATTCTGGCTCTAACCCACACAAGCTTCACTTTGACACCTTCCGCGACCCATTCGGACCCATAGCGGTCCATCTCTACCCCAAACACACACCCACATACCCCCAAAATGCCTGATTTCTCTACTACGGCCAGACTGTGCATGCGCATATTGACGCGACATGCATTCAAAAACACGCCATTCTGACTCTACCCCACACAAGCTTCAAATTGGTACCTCACGCGACCCATTCGAACCGTGAATAGCCCATATCTACCCCAAACACACACCCACATACCCCAAAAATGCCTGCTTTCTCTACTACGGCCAGGCTGCGCATGCGCAGAATATTGAACACGGACGAACCATTAGTGTAGTCAAGCGCTCCTGCATGAGAGCTTCAAAATAAGACCTCATACGACACCATTGAACCATTAGTGGCCCACCTAGATCCCAACACGTCCACCCAGTATGGATTTATACATACATTGGGCGTATACTCCAGTATATGGGTCTCTATGAGCCTCGGTGACTTTTTCCAAAAATTTCACCGATTCGCTCCGCGACACTTCCTATCGTGTTCTAAATGACGAGACGTGAAAAACAAATCCAAACAACCCTACCGCAAATGTATAGAAGTAGGTTTCCCAGGGGGACAAACATTGATCCTATACCCCCAGTATATGGGGCTATATGGGTCTCAGTGACTTTTTTCAAAAATTTCACCGATTCGCTACGGGACACTTCCTATCATGTTCTAAATGACGAGACGTGAAAAACAAATCCAAACAACCCTACCGCAAATGTATAGAAGTAGGTTTCCCAGGGGGACAAACATCGGTCCTATACCCCAGTATGGGCCTATATTGGTCTCGGTGACTTTTTTCAAAAATTTCACCGATTCGCTCCGCGACACTGCCTATCGTGTTCTAAATGACGAGACGTGAAAAACAAATCCAAACAACCCTACCGCAAATGTATAGAAAAGTAGGTTTCTCAGGGGGACAAACATTGATCCTATACCCCCAGTATGGGCCTATATGGGTCTATGTGGGTCTCAGTGACTTTTTTCAAAAATTTCACCGATTCGCTCCGGGACACTTCCTATCATGTTCTAAATGACGAGACTAAGAAAACGAGACTCCACAACCTATACCGCAAATGTCTACAAGTAGGTTTCCCAGGGGGACAAACATTGGTACTATACTTTTTTCAGGAAAAGTATGGGACTATATGGGTCTCGGCGACTTTCTTCAAAAATTTCACCGATTCGCTCCTGGACACTTCCTATCATGTTTGTCTTGACGAGACTAAGAAAACGAGACCCCACAACCTATACCGCAAATGTCGAGAAGTAGGTTTCCCGGGATGGTCCTATACCGCCCATACCCCATATAGGCATTTTCCCGTAATTTAGGGTAAAGTCCGTGTTTCGTATTTTTTCAGGAAAATTTTTACATACACTCACCCTGGAACTAGGGGAAGATAACTCTATTGATAGGCAAGCCCCGTTAAGCCCGGCGACCTATATACCCCCATACTCCATATAGGCATTTTCCCAGATTTTTCGATAAAGTCCGTGTTCCCTATTTTTTTTTCAGGAAAATTTTTGCATGCACCCACGCATGACTGGATGCCCCTTCGCCTAGGCTTCACTTTGATACCTGACTCGACCCCATTGGACCATTAGGGGCTCCCCTACATCCCAAAATGTCTATTTCCATACCTTTTTCTCACATTTCCCTGTTTGCGCATGCACAGAATGGGGACAACGCTCGCGCCACTAGTCCAGTCAGATGCCCCCTCACATAGGCTTCACATGGATACCTCATACGACTCCATCGGACCATTAGTGGCTCCCCTAGCTCCAAAACGTCAATTTCCATACCCTTTGGCCCCACCGCGCATGCGCAGAATGCCGATATTTCAACCCCACACCCAGCCCATGAGATGCCCCTTCACGAATGCTTCACTTTGATACCTCACTCGAGCCCACTGGACCATTAGGGGCTCCCCTAGCTCCAAAACGTCTATTTTCATACCCTTCGGTCACCGCGCATGCGCAGAATGCCGATATTTCAACCCCACACCAGCCCATCTGATGGCCATTCACGAATGCTTCACTTTGATACCTCACTCGACCCCATTGGACCATTAGGGACTCCCCTAGCTCCAAAACGTCTATTTTCGTACCCTTGGGCCACCGCGCATGCGCATCATACGCACCCCTATACATCATACAGGCATTTCCCGTAAAGACGCAAATGTTCGAATCAGGGGAGATGACCCGGCATTTGTCCTACAGAGGGTTCGCCCAGTCAGAAGTTGTCTTCCCTGCCTCCAGAGGGCAGCGCGATCGATGTCGTGATGTCAAAAGGGAATCCCCATAGCAAGCGCCGCCATTTTGTTTGTTTATTTTTTTGCGGAGACATATCGGACAATAAACGCTCGACCCTGGGGTCGCACTGATCCTAGACTCGTCATAATAAGATCGTACAACACCTATAGGGTATCTTTATTGCTATTATATGTCTTAGAGGGTTTTTTGAGGGTAATGTGAGGGTTTTTTGAGGGTAATGTTGCTCAATTTACCGTGACATGAGACGAGGCAAAAATTCAAGATGGCGGCCAAACAATCGAGTTGTCTCCTCAACCCATGGGACTACTTTCTGTCCGCGGAAGCTTTCTCCCGCAACCGCACCAGACCGCATCACCGCGGAAGAATTCGAGGTCAAAGGTTGCCGGAACTATAGTGCACTTGACCTCTGTGACCTCCCCGTGACCTCCCCACCGCCTCGTTTCCTCCCTTGCATCCAAAGTGTACAGATGGCGCCACCATAGGCAGCTGTGACGTCATTTTTACATCCTGGGAGAAGGATACTCGAAACATGTTTTATATACTACTCATATGTAACACTTTCTATAATGTTGTCACTCCTCGGACATTTATGTTAAATGCAACCCTTTCATTTTAAGAGTGTTTGTTGGGGAGGGGGCTGGTAAGAAAGAAAACGGTCCTCCTGTACATGTATATGTGTGATACAACTAACACATGTAACTTCAAAACAGGACCCTTCAATCAAATGTCTGTAATGGCATGCAAGTGGTGAAACTGGGACCCAACTAGTATGTTCAACTGACTAAAAATAGCTCTTGAGACAAGACTGACTGATGCCATTTATTGAAATGGAGGTTAAACGCAGATGTCTGTTTCAAGGGCAGATTCAGAGATCCTCATAGCCAAGGTTCCCGCAGAATAAATTATGACCTTCCAGAAAATATAGATTTCACACATTATTATTATACATATTATACAGCATTTTAGCATATACCAGGTATGTCCATGCATAATAGGAGTTGTTGATTTGTTTGATTTGAATAGTTCCTTTTCTCAAATGAGCATTTATTATCAAATTTCTCTGGAAGGGCCTTAAACCCCAAGTTAGTTGACAGTCTCTTATTACTTTTTGCCAAAGAATCTTGCAGGTTCAGTACGGGGTTCAAGCCTTTTTTTGCAGAAATTGTTTGATATATTATGTTCATTAACATAGGCGATATTGTGGAGTAAATTCTGCTCTAGTAATCAAGTGTCAAATGGGGAGTAATATCCATGACTGCCAATTTGAGCCATTTTTCTAAACAACAACACCAGTGGGTTGGAAAAGGTTTTAATATGCATGCACGAGGATATTGCCTTTGATTGTAGCGCGGCAGTTCAAGAAATGGCCTCGAACTTGCATCGCTGATTATTGAATTTGAGCATGTACCTCAAACTCTATTCAAAGAGAGGGGCTGACGTTCCCCATCAAGGCCAACAGCGGAGCTTTTCGAAGTATTTGCCTTCAACAAATAAAAATAAATAACTACACAGAGAAAAATGATCTTTTATATATTTTTTTGCTTTTTTATTCCATACAAAGACTGACATCGATCAGGAGTGAAGTGCAAAACAGACGAAATGGAAATCATACAATTTTCGACGGCGTCGGCTGCATACGTCGTGAAGAAGGTGAATTATACGGTCAAAGTTGAAAATTATGGAAATTTTCTCCTTCATTTGTGAGCAATGGTACCGGTAGCGCATGCGTGTCCTCTTCTTCGGATGCTAGTCACTGCTCTCGCGGCTCTCTCGGCTCTCGCGACTCCCTCGGCCCCTGTGGGGGGCCTAATCGTGTATTTGCGCCTAATCGTGTCAGCGCCAAATCGTGTAACAAAATTGCGCCTAAAAACGTGTTGCGCCTAATCGTGTAGGAAATTTGCGTTTAACGGTGGAACTGCGCCTAATCGTGTACCAAATTTGCGCTTAATTGTGGAACTGCGCCTAATCGTGTACGGAATTTGCGCCTATTTGTGTAAATGCGCCTAATCGTGTAAGGAGGCTGCGTCTAATCATGTAACTGCTCCTAATCATTTTAACGATCTTGCGCCTAATTTTTCGTTGCGCCTAATCGTGTAGAAAAATGCTCCTAATTGTGGAACTGCGCCTAATCGTGTAGGAGATTTGCTCCTAATTGTGGAAATGCGCTTATTCGTGTGAGAAATATGCTCCTAATTGTGGAACTGCGCCTAATCGTGGAAATCATTTTGCGCCTAATTGTGGAACTGCGCCTAATCGTGTAGAAAATTTGCGTCTAACTGTGGAAATGCGCCTAATTGTGTATAGAGGCTACGCCTAAACGTGCACAACGTGAAGACATAAGTAGTACGTAAAGGACGGATATAGTCAACTTGACCTTTCGTCATTTTTGGGGAGGTCACGGGGAGGTCACGTGATCAAGAGGTTAAGGTCACTATAGTTCCGGGACTTCCGGTCGCGTGACCTTTGGGGCATGTATTCCTCCGCGGTGATGCGGTCTGGCGGCGATGCGGTCGCGGGGGGAAAGCCTCGGCGGACAGAATGTAGTCCCAAATACGCGGGAGCCGGGGGAATTTCTCCGGCAATCTTCGCCAATCTTTGGGACATTTTGGGGGCGAGAGGAGCCCTATTCAACCGATTGGGTCGAGTGAGGTGTCAAATTGGAGCGCTCGTCCAGGGCGATCAAGTCATTGATGGGTGCATGTAAATTGAGGATTTGTCCCAAAAATATGAAAAGCGGAACACGGACTTTATCCCTAAAATAGGGGAAGTGTTGTTGTCCGGAATTGTAATCCTGGGAAAAACATTGTAATTATCGGAGACCTGAACGATGATCTTCTGAGTGCTTCCAAGTTTCACCTACGTGGCATAATAACTTCCTTAGGACTTAATCAACTAATAACTGAACCAACTCGACCCGTTTCAAATTCTCTTTTAGACCCAATCATTTGTAATATGGCTCAACTCGTCTGTGATAGCGGCGTTCTTGTACCTTTTTGTAGCGACCATTCTCCAGTTTTTATCCTCATAAAATCATGTATCCCGAAAAGGCCTAGCTTCAGACGTTTGATCTGAAATTACGAAAAAGCCGACTGGGACATATTTAGACAACATCTTTTAACGCCGAATGGGAAGTCCTGTCAGACGATAATAACGTGGATATTTGGTGTGACTGTATTACATCAGTTATTATGAGAGCAGCTAGAGAATCTATCCCCAACAAATACATTTGCATTCATCCAGGCGATAAATCATGGATGACACACAAAATAAAACATGATATGAGAATCAGAGTTAAATTTGTTAAGCATTCTAGAATTACCAATTCTGCAAATGATATTGAACGTTTTAAAAAACAGAGAAATTTGGTAAATGCTCTCGTTTGCTCTACTAAAAAGGAATTTAAAACCAAAACAGCACAGAAAGTTGGGACTGGTCGAGTTGGTTCTAAACAGTGGTGGAAACTCAGCAAATCATTCCTGAAAGATTCGAACAATAATTTTAATGACGTTCCACATCTTAAGAAAGTGGACGGCTCTTTTGCATACGAATGCAGTGAGAAAGCCGAAATTTTAAACGGTTTCTTTGCTAATATTACCAGAATTGATGATTCCAACACTCCGTTGCCACCTATATCAATCTACACGGAAAATACCTTAGATATGTTTGCTGTAGATACTACAGACGTCGACAACATTATTTCTAATTTAGATACGTCCAAAGCGCTTGGTCCAGACCAAGTCCGAAATGTTTGTCCGAAGGTAAAAACGTTCTCTCTCCAATTCTTGCTCGTTTATTTAATCACTCATTGAAAACATCGACTTATCCGACAGAATGGAAAGTTGCTAATGTGACACCATTGTATAAATACGAAGCTGCGCATCTGAAAACCCCTCGGCTCTGGGTACATTCATAATGTATTCAGTTCGAACCAAGATGTCGGGAACACCAAGCAGTCAAGTCACAAATATACAGATTATCAAAAAATTTGCAATTAGAAATGACCCCTAAGGTTTCCGTCCAATCAGAGAAACCGGTATTCATTACATAAGTTTCTTGATGCATCAATGATATATACCGAAATTTACATCGAGCATTTGAACAGTATCAGGGATAGAGATCATTAATGATTTCGCATAAATTAAAGATGACCGCCCATTCTTCCCGCCACTCAGAGGAACTTTTGTGGTTATTCATTCAAAGTCTCTTGATACATTGATGTTTTATACCAAGTTTCGTATAGAACACTGAAATGGTATCAGAGATATACATCATTAAAGATTTGCATAAATTAAAGATGGCCACCAAGGTTTCTGCCCAATCAGAGAAACCAGAACTGTCATTTGTCATAAGTCTCTTGATGCATCGATGATATACCAAGTTTCGTATAGAACACTGAAATGGTATCAGAGATATACATCATTAAAGATTTTGCATAAATTAAAGATGGCCACCAAGGTTTCCGCCCAATCAGAGAAACCAGAATTGTCATTTGTTGTAAGTCTCTCGATGCATCGATGATATATATCAAATTTTACATCAAGCACTTGCACGGTATCAGAGAACGACATCATTAATGATTTTGCATAAATTAAAGATGGCCGCTCATCAGAGGAACTGATGTGGTTATTCATTGCAAGTCTCTTGATACATCGATGCTGTATACCAAGTTTGGTATAGAACACTTAAATGGTATCCGAGATATATATCATTAAAGTTTTTGCATAAATTAAAGATGGCCACCAAGATTTTCGGTCAATCAGGTCCCGATTCAAAGTATCTGGATGTATCGATGATGTATACCAACTTTCATATAAAACAACTGAATGGTAACAGAGATATGTATCATTATCGATTTCGCATAAATTAAAGATGGCTTCCAGGATCTCCAGCCAATCAGAAAAGCCGGTTTGGTAATTCATTTAAAGTTGCTTGATGTATTGATGATGTATACCAACTTTCGTATTGAACAGTTGAATGGTTTCCGAGATATGGATCATTACCCATTTTGCATAAAATTAAAGATGGCCGCCAAGGTTTCCATCCAATCTGGTCCCAATTCAATAAGCTTCTGGTCCTTGACTAGGTAAATAAGCATACCAAATTTGGAATTCTTCAGTGGAACCGTTTTCCGGCTATCTCGCTCACGTAAGGACGTACGGACGTACGGACGTACAAGACGACGACAATACCCCATGGCCAAAATTGGCCGAGGGGTAAAAAGGTGAACGAAATCTTGTCTGTAACTACCGTCCCAAATCACTATTAAGTTGTCTGAGTAAAGTCATGAAGAGGGTCGTGTTCAAGTACATTTATAATTACATACGGTACGACATAACACCGAGTCAATCTGGTTTTCTCCCGTCGCAATCCACTGTAACACAGTTACTTGATATTTACTTTGACTTGACAAAGGCACTTGACGAACAGAAAGAAGTACTCTTTCTATTCTTTGACATATCAAAGGCCTTTGCTAGAGTGTGGCATAACGGCTTACTTAACAAACTACAACAATTCGGTATTAC
>JAVTVY010000732.1:0-34016 GCA_036873755.1 Hanleya hanleyi
GTAATCACCTCGTTTGTCATAAACTCGACGAGAGAGAAGGCCCGCTTCATTTTTATAAGGAGATAGGTCTAAATATGATGTGCCTGTAGGGCTATCTGTACTTTCCTTCCAGTCCAGTGAAGGTGGATATCTATCGTTCACATCGTCATTTATATAGCGAGTATCCACAGCGAGAAGACCGTCCAAATAGCGTTCGGTGAATGAAGAGGAATGGGCTTTGAAATGATTCGTTTTTGAAAGCGCCTGCATATAGTCGTATTCATAAGAGAACAGATATAGGTCAGTCAGCCAAAAGGGGAACACAATTAGTACCCATTGGAATACCTATGTGATGTTGAAATATTGTGTTGCCAATATTCACATAGATATTATAAATGAGAAATTAAGCAATTCTATAAACAAAGAAACATTCCATGAGTATTATTCCTTGTATGAAGTAGAGCTGAAGACTGTTTTTGGATTCTGACAATATATTGGCGATCAGTTTTCTTGAACACAGATACTATTAATGAACATAGCTGGTCTAAAGGACCTGATGAGGGATTGTAGTATAGAGAGTCGGGAAATCCCATGTGGATACATGTCTGTAAGGTGTGTATCATCAAGACCGTAGGACGTTTTCAATTTTTCAGTATCCACATACATTCAACGCCGGAGTTTTTAGAAAAAGTGACGCAATACCTTTTCCAAAATGTTTTTGCCTCCTGAAGGGACCTCGTCAACTGGGCTGAAAGAAGTTTGGTGGTACAGCTTCTAGAATCTAGGTTTTATGATAATTTGTGCATTTTGGGTGTCCAGTACACTTTTGTCCTATCGTTATGAGCGGTATACATGTGACCGATACCTCTTTCTTTGACAAACGTTGTGTGGTTGTTAAATAAATCGTCCATGAGAAAATGCAGTTTAGGAGTAAGTAGACGTATTTGATGATGGTGTACTTATACTCAATTCTTTAACCAGCACCTGAAAATAGTAATATTTACATATGATTATTATATTATTTGGAGCTTGACGAACTTGCCCGGGAAATTTGCTAGAACGTCTTGAGAATTGAGGTTTCTCAGTACTTGTTTAGCTTGAGGAAGGATACTTCTGTTAATATGGCGGATTGTTTCAACGACTATGTTCGTGGTGAGATCCTGCCGATCGGAGAATACTGCAGATGCAATTTTTCTCGATTTGACCATTCAATAACACATTGTTCCAGTGTAGTCAGGACTATCTTCTCGTCGGCCGGAAGACTATCTCCTGGAGATTCATTCAGATTACCAACAACAAAAACATGTCACGCCAGTCCTATGGATAAAGAGCGACAACTCAACCAATTGAAGCTAAGGTATATCAGGATTTGACATGTCAACAATGCAAATCCAGAAGAGACAGAAGGAATAATTAGATGGTGCATTACATGATCACACAAATGGAAGAAGACTTTTGTCGTCCTTCCAATCAGAGTTCGCTTAAGATTGACAATAACAGTCATATTAATTAATGACTCAATTAACAAATTGTATATACTTTATATACTGTTGCAAGTTTCAAACGCAAAATTACATTTTGGATATTCTTTTGTGTGTGAAACAAACAATTGAATTTTTACAGGGGATACGATTTCATGTTCCAGACTGATATTGAGCAGATTTTTTATATAAAATATCGGGGCTTATATGAGAGCAATCCGGATTTTAACTGAGGTCTAGGTTTTTAATAAATAGCTTGTAATTGAATCCATGTGAATTTGTTTTCTTCCATTTATAATCCTTTCGATCTCGAAAACTATTTGATCATGACTTTCACTGTGTTAAATGGACCCCGCCATATTTGCCATTGACCATTTGGCCTGAGCACTGACAAGTCAACTATTTTTGCCTATATTTGCTCAAAAAGGTATCCATTTTGTCACAAAAATAAAAATATGTAAGAACACAAGAGATATTACATCTCTTTATCATTATGATGTTGATTTTACCCACATCTGACAATTTGTTCTAAAAAGGAAAAGTTCCCATGACAGGAATAAGACTATCAATCTTTTAACTACTTGTTTTGTATTAGCATAAAAAACATTCAAAATCTAGAAGCGTCTCGCTGCATAAATACACTTCGTATGACAATATTTTTCTTGCAGGACATCAACGGTAAAAGTTTTGACGGCCCAACTTCCCGCCATTGACAGGTGACCGGTGTTACCTAATGTCAATCCATTTGTAAACAGGGAAGCTTTTCAACCCTCACTGATCACCTTGCTTTCCCCAAAGTGGCCCAAATCAACATCAGCAGGTACAGTTTGATGCATCATCTAAAATTTGAAATATCAGATTGATCAAAATGTTATGAAACCCCTAAAGATTCGCTGTCCAGTTTCGAAACAAAATATTTCGTTAGCCCCGACCCGGAAGTGATTAACTCCGGTCTGATGACAAGTCATACAGAAGCAGCAATAAAGTTGATTTAATTGAACTGAAAGAATGACCATATCGAACTGAGACATAATTGTGTACCTGAAATAATCCCTTGTACAAATGATGAATCTCTGAAGATGATCGATAGATAAGATATTTTATATTTATTTCAAAGCTTCAGCAAATATTAATGCTTTCGTATTATTGCATTGTACATGTATTGTACAGGGGAGATAACTCTGACAACTTATAGGATTTGCCGCTATGCACCTGAACATGAAAAACTAGACAATAATAGTTCAAATAGGATGAAAAATGATGATAAAAATCTGATTAGACTATATTACAGCTCGATATGTTATAACGTTATCATAAAGCACCCTCACATTAGAACCTACAGACGTCATCGTAAACATAGAAGCTGCGCAGGCGTGATTTTAGCACACTTAAAATATGTCGGTGTGAGAGTAAATTTAGTAGACGTTTATCTTGAATGATGTGGGGGTGAACACTCCTTTGCATCTATGGTAGCTCCTACCACAGATTTGTACCATGGCAGGTCAGTAATCTACGGTAGTCCAATATTGCTTCTGTGAGCCAGCACTATAAAATGACGGAATTAGGACCGCTCTGACGCATGTAGGCTCACTGTCGTGATTTGACTAGTCAATTGCTGAAAGCGATTGCTGAATTGCTCCTAGCCAAGAATTCAAACGACACTTTCGTGGTTAATAAGGAAACATTAAAGGGTATTAGCCAGGAAAATCTTTCAACTATGACAAGCAGGAGAGCTTCATCCGAGTTGTATCCATGGGGGCAAATGTTTGTCCAAACACGAATGCATTCAATTTTTGTCATAGACTGAAAAGGATATCGGTCATTCCTGCCGTCTAACTGCATGTACTAGCCTATGTTTATGTATACTATGATTGTTTTTTTTTAATTTAGTGCTAATGCTCTTATATGGAATATAGAGTAGGTCTTTGCATTATGGACGCGGATATTCTCTAATGGACGACGGCTGAATTATGAACGTCGGACCAGGCGCTTGTAATTACCGGGCATTATCGACCGTTCTTGCCGTAAACCGCATTACCAACAAGTATTTATGAAAACGACAAAGATCGAAGCAGTCGCGTTGATTATACAACTTTTGTCACTTTACCTTCCTACCGGTATTTAGTTCCAGACACTCTACCACTAAAAGGTAGTCATTCAGCGCCTTACTATGCCAATTTGTTGGCCTGATTTCTTCAGCTGGACAGACGAAACAATACAGTACACATACGTAACCTCCACGAAGCTTCACACCATCCGTCCCATATCACTTCGTATATTGCATTGTATCCATATCGGCTATTTCAAGTTACGCAGTAGATTTGGTCAGTTTTGATTTGAAAATGACATCTATGTTATCGACACGTGTTTGTGAAACCGACAATGGTCCAGTTAGATATACGGAATAGAATTGCTAAACGCCACCACAACCAAGACAAGCACGTTAACTACACAAATAGACCTAAACCCTGATGACGTATTATATCTGTTTCAGTCACGTGATGATTTGTTCATTCATTCATCTGCATGACGGGTGATCACTTATCCAGAAAACTAGCTTCTCTTATGTAACACGAAACTAATTAAATTTTCAACGCACAGTAATTGTGGCGCAAGGCCGTAACTTCGTGAAGCCCTATATGTAACCCGACACACCAAAGTAACCGTATCAGGCCTGGGTGGGGGTGGGGGCATTATGGTTCCCCTACCAAACTTTCTGCACAATCTCCGGAATGGCAAAAAATTGAGAGCTGACACTCTGTGACTTCTTAGTTTGTCATATTGGGGTCATTTTGAGCCTAATTGCATAACCATCCGGGTACACCATTTGAACTAAAGTGTTGTCATGGATGTTGGGGGCCTACATTGCATCATGGGATAGAAGTGAGATAAAACGTCATCATGTTTCAGGTCTATTGTCATTATAGTTCCAGCTACCAGACAGCCAAGCGGATGTCACTCTATCCTTCATAATCCAGTGTGGGCTTCATTTTTACATCGAAAAAGATTGGCAAATGCATCACTCTCGTGTGGGCTTCAGGAAGCTTTGTACATTCTGTCCCACTGTTCTATAACACTGAGCTGTGACCTTTTGACCACAATTTTGATACATGGTTTCCAATTATTTCTTAATTTTCGGGCAACAGTAACCTTGACCTAGCTATTTACATCAATTTCAGTGAGCGACATCTACCTGACCCTAATATTATCCTGACGAAATTCGAGACAAATCATTTGTTTAAATGTTAAACGTGCAAGGCCTGAAGGAGCACTGTGACCACTACCGAACTTTAATACCATCTTCAAAACGACAAACAATTAAGAGCTGAGCTTACTTCATAGCCGATCAAACTGGAATCATTTAGAGCCTATACACATACCCATCATATTAGAAATCAAAAATAAATGCAGAATAGCGTCCAAGTTTTCGTTGTTTCTCTTCCTACTTTTTTAGCTTTTCTGATGCAGCGACATCGCAATACGATCCATTGAGCTCCCTCTCCTTTCACGGGTGAGAAATTCGGTACCGGTCTTCAATTTTTCGCTGATATTACGCCAAGTTATTTGACACGTAATCATGGTAATAAGGAAGTCATATACACGATTTTAAAAACTTCGAGAGCTTCAAGCATTTTCTGTTATTGAAATGAATAAAATGAATGAAAATTAAAATCGAATGTGGAGATAGGTGGAATCGATTTTTGTTCTGCTTGGAATCGCTTATCAATGTTGAACATTTTCACGAATGGAATACGATTCATTCGAGAAAAAAATGAATGATTGAACAACCATACTTTCGATGCCGCTCTCCCTTCTCTACAAACGGATTTTATAAAAATTCGAGAAAAACATATCCCACTGATGAAAAATATAACCGTAGTTTCCATTTAGCAGAACTATATGCCGTGACGGTGAACAATGGCAAATACTTCTTGTGGGCAATGGCCTCGCGATGGACAACATACAGACCTGGCCAGATCCAGTTCGGAGTAACAATCATATCTCAAGATAATGCTCTTTTCTGATGAAAATAAAATAGTTTTTCCCTCGATATCCTCGCAATAGATTCACTGAAAATGATTTACAGCTCGCGATAGAAGGAAAAACCGTTGTTGCCTAAGATATTACACTGTGAACCAGACCCAATTATGTGATGACCCAATGATGATCATATCCAGAAAGTTTAACGAATGGGCAATGGGCGAGATAACAGTAAATGTGCAAACACGAACCTCTCCAGTCCATTTGTTTGATAACCAGACGTGATTACTTTGACGTAGGAGTGGTCCCTTATACTCAAAATTATATTTATCCTGTGTCGCACATTTGTGTTTTAGATTAGTCCGCCCATGTAACCCAAAAATATATCAACTCTATGACGTCGCAGAGTATCATACCCACGTATGAATACAAGAACCAGACACGAGGAGGAGGAAATGGACCTGCGTACGGTTTACGTTTCCTGGTTAGTTACTAAATCTTGATACAAGAATTATCGCCATGATGCGGACGTATAATTGACAGGCAGCTACGCTTGATTTTGCGGTCATGGCACATTGTTGGGTTTGAAACCTTAAACATTTGTGGAACGCGCACCACATGACAGGCGACACTTGATTGCAATAATAACGGAAACATACGTTTGTCAATAAATGGCATATTGAATATCAGCCACAAGAGATGTGCAAACAGTGCAAGGGAAATTACAATAAAACCCTGCTCCTTTCTTTGCCATTGTCCTCTTCGACCGGTCTGGTGTTAATAATTACTCTTTTCGTCGCTCTATAATAGTCAAAGGGTTGAACAACATCAAACGATAAAGGTTATCCACAAGGAGGAATAACTGGTGCTAAATCTTTCATCGAGGAGTTGCGAAAGATTGCAAGCGGGTGGTGATGCCTCAATAGATTGTGCGACCGTACCAAAGCACCAGACACGACTTTATCAGAATACCCTGAATTGAAGAGAGAACCTCTGAAGGAAAGTTTTGAAGAAAAAAATATAGACGGAATTATAAAGGGCGAAGGTGTCTCTCGCTTTTAACACGAGGTCAGCTACATCACCTGTGTATATAAGCTGAAAAATTAAGCTGTTACAAGTCAGAAGTGCCGTCAGATACTGTGGTGTCGTATTTCGGACAAATACCCTGCAGTTTATCAGAAGAAGTAGAACTTTATATTGGAGCATTATGGCAAGTTTACAAATCGGCGTAATATTTCTCACTCTGATATTGTCTCTACTAACAACAGATGGATTCTTCATCCGGAGTCGATTGCCACTGTCGCCCGGTAAGTACTAAGGTATGTTAAAGTGATACTATATTGTATATGGTATCTGATCACAATGAAGTTGGAACAATGCATCACGGGATTGGAACAATGCATCACGGGATTGGAACAATGCATCACGGGATTGTTTTAAAGTACTTGATTGATCAATTAAAATTTTGAAACAGAAATTAATCATTTATTATTAATTTATGGGAAAATGGAAGAAAATCTATTCAATGATATAGATCCTGTAAATGGCTGGTGTAACCACTGGGAATTGTACATCTGAAGAGATAAATGTGAGACAAAGGTGTGTCATTGCTTTCCCTAACGATGGACAGCATTTAACATGCAGTTTAGAATAATGTTATTAAAACACAAATCATTATAGAAAAATGTGATAGACCATATTTATGGGAATAGAATGAGATTGAAGGAAGATCGCTGCACAATTTCATATTAATTGAATATAAGGTTTATTGGATAGCATTGTTCTTGTTTGTTAGACTTTAGTTTGTCCTGCCGATTGTCCGGGTGCATGATAAAAATCTGAATTCTTACAATTTGCAAATAATGGAAATATTTGAACTAGCATTACCTACATTATATAACTCCGGAACAAAAGGTTTGAACTAACCGTTTTTATCAGAAAGTGAGAGTATGCTATTTGGCGAAATTTGGTTCTCTCAGTTGAAATGCTTCATAAATATTAGGCAGAATATCCTGTGATAGTCTTCATGAGATATGCTTAAACATAATGTAATTAACACAATATGGGAATAGCCATACTTCTGAAAGTATGTCTCAGCAACTACAGCATGTCTCGTAAAAGAGAAACCCAATTTGCATTTTTGTTTACCTCTTGATAATACAACAAAATTTATATATATATATCAACTTATATAAGTTGACTTCCTAGTAATTTGAACCAGACATTCAGTATTCTTGACGGCTGACTGTGGTGTAAATGAAACCTTCCGATTTCGCCGTAGACAACCACAATCGGTGCAGATATTGCCAGGTAAAATAGTTCAGACACCGGCGGTCTGATCTCAAACCGTAGGAATATATTAAAGTGCTGAAGCGCATGTCGAATGAACAATTTGCTGAGTTATGTAACAGAACTGTGAAGGTATGTAGCATATGTTGAGGAAACCATAACATATCATGAAATAATATTATTTCATAATAGACATGTTTCCATTTCGGTCTCCACGACCAATGGGTATCAAAGGACAATCCCATTTAGATAACCATGGAGCTCACTGCAGAAAGCTCCATGAGATAACGGATGGCATGTTCGTATTCTATGAGCAGAAACAATCTCACGTTCGGCTATTTCCGTATTGGCGGAACGAGCCTCTCACATAGAACGCACAAATCCCCAATGGTGGGGAGCGTATGACGATCACGCAGTGAGCCGGCTACGAAATAGTGCCTTTGATAATCGAGAGATCCGGGCGCTGTGAAATTCAGTTAATTTTAACCAAACGAACATAATTCATTCAAATTATACAAACCATTTCTATGTTTAGTTGAATAATAGCGGTCTATCCCCAGAACTCAGCAACTGGGCTAATTTCCGCCAATACGGAAATAGACGAATGCGAGATTGGTTCCGCCGAAAATTAATTGTGCGCATGATAAGTAAGATTCTTTATTGTACTGAGCATCCCATTTGGGACAGAGTACAAAACACATAAAAAGTAGAATAAATAAGAAAGTAAACAAACAGGTGCGACGTTTCCGCTCCCAGAAATCCACTAGGCCAGAGGTCAGTTTTCGTAGCTAAAGTGAGTTCTCATTTGCGTACACTTCGCCATCCATAAGATGGCTTGCGAATCGTGTGTCTCCATTATCGCGGAGCGATATCCGGTGTTTTACCGGATTCTGTTCGGCCTTCATCCGGCGGAGAACAGACTCGAAAACTCTGATAAATTACAGGTTTTCATACATACCTCGGAAACAGATATTGTCTGGGCTTACAAAATATATAGGTATGAATCACTTTCGTATCAGCCAAGAGGTGTGGTAGATCTGTAATTTTGAACAAGTAGATCATCACATGACTCGAAAATGGCGGGTTACGTTGGGGTTACGTCGGTAGACTTTAGCTGATTGGCTGACGAAGTCACGTGGTATTGATTTATGGAAATTCCCTCCTGCAGTTGCCGAAAGTAGGCTGAACATGGATACACACGATCCCAGGGTCAGTCTTACCGCGTATAGATGGCCGAGATGGTTACAGGTTGAGTGAGTTCTGGGGCTAGATTGGAGCAGAATACTTAGCAAGTGTACATGCAGGTAACTTTGTCTCTCGGGATGAGTCTCGGGAAAGTCCTCCATATTTTGTAGTTCAGCACGAAGACCTCCAAAAGCTCAAACTTATACATGTACCTAAAACTGGACTTCTGGAACCCGGAGTATTTTTGGAGTACGCAGCGAAAAGTCATTAAGTCAAATTAGATTTTTTGCTCTCGATTTATTTTATCGACTATTTTCAAATTCCTATCCATGTCAGTATGTTCAAGTTTACAGGTACCGGTAATTATTTTTAGTGTTAATTATTCAAATGGTCCGGTTACTAAAATATAAAATATTTTCGATTTTCTCGTCACCATTTGTCCCAAGCCCATATAGTGGCTAAGCCAGGATGTTGCTGATAGCATCGCTTTTTCTGGATGTGTTAAAGGTACCGCGTTTGTTGCATTTGGGCGAGCTATGGTCGCAGTATAATCAACTCACGGGGATTGAATTAACAACGTTATTTGCAGTCACCTTTTTTCTAGAGCACAATCGAACTGTTACTTCAATGTGTAGATTCCTGCTTGACGTAGGAAATGGATTGGCAATCGGTCGAACTACATTGCTGACATGTTTGTTCTCTCGTCAAATAAAATAGATAAACTGGACTAACAACCTAATCGGCAAAGTCAACTATAACCAAGTTTGCCGGGCAACACTGTTAAAACAGAAGAATGCATGGTTATAGATATATTTCGACAGCTACGTCCATTGGTGTGATAAATTCCTTGGTTGACCGAATGTAAAATATTCGCAAAGTTTCAAACTATTCCACACAATAGAAATCGAAAACAATGGATAGATTGTACTACCAGCACCAAAGTAAAAGCTGGCAAAGAACACGCAACATTGATATATCCTCTTGGATCCCAGCGTCCACAATTGTGGACATAAGATTTTAGCACCTACACAAGAACAGGCGATTTCACTGAGAGCAAGCATGTACATGTCCTCAACTGAAGACTAACAGGTTGTGCCATCTACCCAACATTCCTAAGGATTTGTGGTCATGTGACCTGCCTCAGCCGTTTCAAGATCGGATCATCTACGAGAGGTGCAAATAAGCCCTTGTAGTTAGGTTTGTGGAAAATATTCTCCAAGTGTTCCTTTGGAATAAATAAATCTATGCGGGTAGCAAGAATGCTAGGTATCCAAAGACTTGTAAAGCATGAAGTGTTGGTCTGTTTCTTTAATAAGTATAGATACAGAGAAACTTGAACAGTATGTGTCCACTATTGTGGACATTGGGACCATATGCTATAAAACTGATGTACTAGTAACGGCCTTTTTTATGGTGTCATTGATTGATATTTTCTGGAATGATGCTGTTATCAATCACTTGTAGAGTGAAAAAGACAAATATATATGATTGATGATCAAAGTCTCATTTTAACTTCATCTAGATTATCTGTAATTCAAGTAATCACGTCCCAATGTCCACAGATGTGGACAAACTAAGAGACCAGACTGGGAGGCATTCAAATTTTTCATGATATTGTGAACCCAAAACTAAGCACATAAGAAAAATATAGCTTTTTCTTGTGTCAGTTTCTCAATTCCAGAGAGAAAGAGACAAACATACTTGGCAGATGGTTATTTTCACTGGGTCTGGGTTAAGCCCCTATCTGTACTTGAAGTCATGATGTCCAAATGTCCACACATGTGGACAAACTAAAGAGACCAAACCGTGAAGCGTTAAAATTTTGCATGATGATTTTCATTTATTGTGACCCCAAAACTAAGCACAGACGAAAAATGGAGATTTCTAATGCCTCCATTTAGTCCCGGGACTCAAGAGGATATAAGTACAGTAGGCCTAGCTCGTTTCTGGTAAAAGAGAATGGGTTAACATTTTTCGATTTTCAAAATTTGGACAAGTTTTAACAGGGACAGAATGCTGGAATCCAGGAAACACAACGAGTTGGCAAATCACGCATAATCAAATTCGCCAAGTAGATGAGACTGATTCAATGAAGTGTCCGATTGCAATGCCTGAGCCAATGTTGACTGGCGTTTCCATGTTTGAAGACTCAGTCCAAGGTTGAAACATTGAGAAAGGGAATTACTTGATGGGGTGGGAGGAGGGGGTGACCACCGTTACCTTTGGTTCACTGTACACAATGCTTGACATTTCACTTAGACAATCACGTGTACAGGTACATATTCTGTATTTAATGTTATTGTTATAGGGCCGCCAATGCATGTTCATCAGAGATACATGGCAGTAATTAACGAACTATGCACCCTTCGTATTACAGACCCTCCTATATCCATTAGCCCAGGCCGCTTTACTGTATTAAATGTTGACGTCTAGAATAGAAGGAATAACCGTGGTTCTTGACTCGAAATGCAATCAAAATTAGAACTGCTGTGTGAACTGGTAACAACATGACGTCATACATACAGCGTGTTTCTTCCTAAATTAAAATAAAATAAATCATCTTTTCGGAGGTGACGGCTTAGGCTCGTTCCGCTAACGTTCACACCCAAGCTATTCTCGTTTTCGCCAACACAGCATTTTGGTCAAGGGCGGAGGAGGGCGACGAAGCCCTGGACCTGCAATCAAGGGTAGCGGATTATCGGTTAACGGTCCTGTTATCTCAGTGATATTAATTATTATATCAAACTATGTTAATTAAGATATCTTGACAGAATATTACTTTAAATAGAGATTTACCAATTATCCTATTTATGGTTACGTGGTATGCCTATATCCTATACTATAATATTATTCTGTTTAGGGTAAAGGGGCATGCCGGTATATACAGCATGTCGGTGTCGGTAGTGTTTATTTCTTTATTTTTCTAGAATATGTGATCAATAGACCATTATACTTTGCGAGTGCGTTAGCACCACTGATACACGATAGCGCGACAGCATCGCAAATTATAAATCTCGATTTCATAGCTACCAAGAGGGATGGATTCACAATGTTGTAGAATGGCCACAAGTAGGCCTACCGTGTAACGAGAAGGAAGGATAACTGGGTCGCATGGAAGCGTGATTTTGCAGGAAGTCGGGCCAGTATCAAGCCATGTTCATGCGTTCCATCGACGATGAGAGATTCTGAAGAATGATTTCCATAATTCAAGGAACACCACGAACGAAAATTCCTCAGAATCATTCGTTTATATACCCTCGACGTGAGGTCATGGTGTTATGCAAATATGTCAAAATGAGTACGTGGTTTGATATGATGCTAAGAATAATATATTCTGCGGTAGAAGAATACTCCAAAGTAGACCAAGATATGGGAAAAATGTTTTCTTGATTACCTGTCAGTCTTCTTTTTTAGTTTACTATGGACTCGAACAGAAGGATACGCTCAAGCTGAGCCTAGAATGATAAGCTATGATATAAATCTGATATCAGTAGTTTTGTACTCTCCAGATAAACAAATGCCCACAAATAGGCGAGAAACATGGAAAATCCAGTTTCAGAGGACCAATCATGATGACATGGATGATTTGCATGGATAACTATACAAATGTACACAAAGTGAGACTGAAATTGCAAGATAATAGTTCGAACAATTACACGAGAAACGTCAGAAAACGTTTCGGATGATCTATCATGTCTGTCATCTTGAATCTGTCCATGAAGCTTTAATCTGAGAAATATGTAATAAAATAGGCGCAAACTGAGGTATATATGACAAAAAATATAGCTCAAACCTGAGAACGTGTTATTTGGGTGAACAATACTCCGAATTACAATATGATAAATGTCAAAAGACACAAGTTTCTCATAACCATATACATAATCCGATTCCAAATTATGGATGATGTTTTAAAACAGAAATATCTCAAACTTGATATATGCACTTCGAGATGTAAAAATACCAATATTTGGCATAAAATACATATTTCGTATGACCGCTCATGATCGCCATGTTGTATTCAACTGCGCTGCCTTGCCTAAGCCTGCAATGATATATTATGACATGAATTATCACGAAATTCAGACGTGCGCCTTTAGGTGAAAATGTTCAACATAAGACGAGAAAGGCAAAAAATCGCAAGGTTCAGAGAAAGCATCCATTCCAAAGTCTCTATGATATATCGCCTACAGAAGTACTAGTATGTAAATATGCTCAAAAGAAGACTAAAATAGCCCACATGGGAAATAGCTCGAACCAGAGATATGTGCACCTAAAGTTTAAAATATAAACTATATTATACAAGAAGGTCGGGGCTTCTCAAGTTCAGAAGAAATTTGCTCGTTGAGATGAACATCCCAAATCACCCATGCTTCGCTTTGCTCGGAGAAAAATGACAAAGTTTGAGAAATATGTATTTCGAAAAGAAGAAAGTAATCCAATTCAGACGCAAAATGTGAAAACCCTGCAGATTTTCCGATACCCCATTGAGGCCGCTGTGTTCATTTTGTCTGATTTGGACGGAGACTTGCGAACTAGATGTATCTCGGTTCTTGGAAGTGCGTACTTGGAGATAAACAACTATACCAGGATGTCAAAGAAATTCATGACCGCTTCCGGTCGCCTTATCGACTTTCCCCATGCTATCTTGTACGGAATGCTATGTAGATAGTATGATACGTTATTAAGTTATTAGCTGGTAATTATTTCTCAATCTCTTGGATTAGCAAAAAAAATATATGTCATGCTTATTTGGCCTAACCTGGCCGTTATGACACTAAAACTGACCTTAAGCAGCGGAAGTGGTTTCCGGTCACACGTTAATCACTGTCTCATTTAGGATAGATTCACCTTGGATGCCAACTATTAGCACGTAATGCATTCACCACTTTTTGGTCTGTTGACCATTAAACTTTGACCAATTTGTCTGGCGGTCGTGTTGGGGGCTTTGCTTACGTTAATGCAGTTTGTAGCCAACTCCTGGAAACAAAGCTTTGTCGGAAAAAATCGGACAGCATCAATATTTTGTAATTTATATCCAATTATTTTTAGGATGACACTTTCTCAGTAAAGCACAAATACTAGTGCTGGATGGGTCAGTCCCGTGCGAGACTCGAACCCGCGTCCTCAGAGTTTGGCACCAAATCGCCAGCAGTAAATGCAAGCGGCCTAGACCACTCGGCCACCTCAGCTTCCACAAAAGAGGAAGTTCGGAGATCGGAGTCTAGATTACGTAAATTTACTACCCCTCTGATAGACTAAAGCCGATATTATATATATACTAATGCCATTTAGAAAGTAGATAACATTTATATCCATTTTTTTAGGATGACACTTTCTCAGTAAAGCACAAATACTAGTGCTGGATGGGTCGGTCCCGTGCGAGACTCGAACCCGCGTCCTCAGAATATTTTGTAAGCCGGAACCGTCGCTCAGGCAATGGTTGTTGGGGTTACCATCCTTTGAAGTATGGCATAGCTGGTATCTCTCAATAACATGCATGTGGTTATTCTGGTACCAGTAGGTGTATAAAAAAGTCTATAAAACTCCCATAATAGACATAGATATATCACACATCTGACGTGCTTTCCACACCCGTAAACTGAAATTAGACGACCGTGACGCAAATTGGTACTGCACGGTGTTGGCGTGGAAAGTGAAATGGCAATCCATCGAACTGTGTCGATGTTTGTCTTATCGCCAACCGAAAAGAAGAAAAAAAAATCGATAACCAGTTCTTACTTTATATTTAGATATAACGAAGTCATCTGCAAATTATTGGCAAGGTTTTTAATACAACCGTCTTGTCCGTCATTCAATATTCAACCGTCGTTCATTAAAGAATTTCCACGTCCAGAATCCAAAGACCCACTTATATAGCATCGTTTGCACCCGAATTCAAAGAAAATCAATCGAAGTATACATAAACATACCCTAGTTTCCTGGATAATCAATGTTTTTTTTTCTATAGAATCGATTTTCTTCATACCCGGTTTTCTTCCTTCCTGCTTTATTGTAGAAAAAAAGGTGAACTGGTGATCATTGATTATTCTATCATACTTTCTATATGTATAACAATATTAATCCATAGAAAATGTTTCACGGAAATCTGACTATACAGGGCTAGTTGTATCCATTTCAAATAAATGCAAAGTTAAAAAATAGAATGGAAACTATATACATCACAGTCAAAATATGGTGACCAAAAAGACGACGACAGTGTAACCAATAAATGGTGATGAGTTAGGGCCATCATCATATCCCATCGAGGGCATTAAATGGTGATGGCCATCGCCATTTATTGGCGATGACCAGGCCCCATCGTCAATACGTTGTGATGACCTGAAATCTACATTCCGTGCTGATCGCCATTTTTTGGGCGATGACCCGGCCCCATCACCAACAAATAGCGATGAAATGACCTCGTCGCCATTTGTCCTCACCAATAAATGCCGACGACAGGGCCCCGACACGCCATTTTTCTGACTGTGATTTACAAGTGAATTAATTGTTGTGTCCTAGTTAGTTGGGTATATGCTTCCTACAAAATTACAAACCTCCGTTATTTGCTAAACCCTGTTGCTTCTATTTATCAAGGCCAAGGGAGACAAGAGGCTGACATCCACGAAAGTAGATTACGATCTTACCTTAAAATCATGAAAGAATATTTGAACCTAGGCGAGGTGGAAGAGGACTTTCGGTCGACGGGACCAATGGAAGAATTGTCAAGAAGTAAGTAACGGGTCTCCGTAATATTATCAACAGGAATGAGGTGATTATTATCATCTTAAATAAGTGTCTTAAACTGGGTTTAAGTGGGTATTAGACTTGTGCTGTTGACAGGTTCGTACACATGATGTGTGTTAAAAGGTTCGCTTTGATCACAGACAGAAAAGTTTGGGTGGTTGGGACGTATTGCTATGGTTGGGGCACAGGCCCGCAAAACAAGAGTTCTGGGGGGTGTGGACGGTGGTATTAGGGTGAAGCGTCGAAATATGGGGTCTCTATATATAACCCCATGCTTTATATAAATCCACATCAAGGTGTGAAACGGACTTTGGGTGAATCGATAAATAAACGGTTTACCGCCAAACAAAATACATCAGCATATTCTACAAGTATCACTTTATATATTCCCGTCGTCAAATTAGTAAATTTGTGCAATTTTTTACCTTTGCCGGGCGATTCAAAATCCAGCGTAACTGTCCATCCATCTAGGAACAGTTAGATTATGGCGGGCTTCGTTCTCAATTCTGATTGGTCAGTCGCGAGAGCTGATCAGTGCGTGGCCTCTCTTGCCGGAGGCGTGTCCCGGCTGACCAATCAGAATTGAGAACGAAGCCCGCCATAATCTAACTGTTCCTAGATGGAAGGACAGTTACGTTGAATTCTGAATCGCCCGGCAAAGGTAAAAAATTGCACAATTTATTAGACCACCCTAATACCACCCCCCCCCCCCAAAAAACCCTCTTGTTTTGCGGACCTGTGGGTTGGGGTGTCGAAATAGGGGATGAGAGAATATGTTTTGTGAGATAACTCAGACACTCTTCATGTAGCTCTGATAAGTGTAAAAAGAGTGCGGGTGCGTGGCAACGAGAGATGTCCGAGCTGTGGTATAATTAACAACAACAATTATTCAATACACAATAAATTATACCCCTTCAGTCGATGTTTTCGAGCTATGTTGTGAGATAGGTTCCCCAGGCATGTATCACAGCAACCTTAAATCCAACGTCAATGTCATAAACAATTTTTTCGAAGGCCTGTGATTTGCGAAAGAATGGAACTGATGAATACAAAGGTGGAACTAAACCGCATCCCCATCAGTTACTTAAACTGTTGGAAAATGCTATTTTCCGGATTATTGGGCATAATGAGTGAAACTTTTTGTTTGGTTCTTGGTAAGTGTTGTAAAGTTTACTGACCAATGCTGAATCCAGAAAGGGACGAGACAGTATGGGAGAAGCTACAATTTCCATTGAGAAACTATTCAATATCGCTCAATGATTGTAATGTTTTTTCCGCAGTAAAGAGATTCATTCGTCACAAGAGTTAACATGGCATTTGAAAACATTCAAAATACTATTTCTTCTTGATATACTGAACCAGAATTTACCGGGGTCACATTAGCACCTTTGGGCGAATCCGTATATTTGCAGAAATCAAAGATGGTCGACATGCAATCTCAATAAATTAATATCCTATCAGTGCTCCCCAATCGTACATGTCGCTGTACAGGATCTTAGTATTTCAATTGAATTTTGTGTTCTGAGCGCCCGTACCATGAATATTTAATAGCATTATGACATCTTGGTAGCATCTAGACTAATTCACTTGCAGTCGGGGAGGGGAGATAGGGTCACCGTGTCCGTTTATCCCAATGTTTACACCGAAGACCAGTCCATATATCTACCCAGTATTATGGTGCCACAATGTCAGGACCGCGGCAACATAAAAAGACACCCCGCCAGTCCGGCGTCTAAGTCGACTGAGCCAACGAAAAAATCTCTATCATTAATGTTCCCTACAGAGCACTATGAAGCGTTCTCAGGATTGGTTGACACTCGAGTTACTGCAAGCCTGTTAGATCCTTCAAGCGACATATCCAAATGAGAAGCAGATAGGATTTAATTTTAATTAGATTGGTCGATATGAAGTATATTTTACATGTTTTGAGTTCTTAAGCAGTGTTCATCGGTGCTTGGAGCATACCAGAAAATCAATTTGCAGGAGTTTTTATGTGACTGTTCAGTTGAACATCGTGGAGATGTAAAACACTTCCACGTTTTAATGACTCCTAACCCGGGGATAAGCGGAATTAGACCCAAGTTACGAAACGTAGCATCAGACATGTTGAAGCTACCGTTGTAAGTTGCAGTCAGAGTACGAAATTTATCACAGAATTTGTGACAATTGGAATGGAGGCGTTTGGATGTATAACCTCGAGTTTCCAGTTTATTCAATATAGTGTTCTGTGGCGTTGATTGCAATCGTCATATTTTATACAGGATCTAGAAACTGCTAACACGCGAAATATGTATACACCATGTGCATGTCATTCTGTCCATGTATATGTGCACTCCCTAGTTTTCGTTGTTTGTATCGTTCAGGTACTTCACAACACTTTTAATATGCCGATTTTATCTTGTACCTTCTACATAGCTCAAAATGTATTCAGCGAATTTAAAAAGAGACACACTAGTTGGGTTTGAATATTTTGTTTTATCTTTTCTGGAATAGGGAGCTGCTTCCCAAATGAATGTCGAACTACTACTTGCTATTGGATATTAGTCTTCAGTAGTCGGCACAGTTGTTTTTGTAATAATGCTCGGTTATGTATAATGTGAATGTCACGTTCATTATTGCGGTTTGCGAAGCCGGATATTGAATAATTTTTTAAAACGTACAAGATCGCATGGACCATTGCATGTTGAACTGAATGTTTAACCACGAATGCTTGTTTTGATTCTCAGTTGCTGTATTGCCATTGTATTTTCCAGCCCGGAAGCGACAAGTCAACTTTGAGGATGACTCGGGAGTAGTATTTCCTTGGAACGAGTGGAAATGTCAAGTTAGAGGCTGCAGAAAAAGGAACTAAGATTAAATTTGACTACTGTAGCCGAATTCTGTTCTCAGAAATAAATTATTTTTTATATTTTGTTCATCGATGAGTTTCGAATATTGTCACCTGGAAAATAATAAACGATGGAGATGAAACCTTACTCTACGAGCAAAAGCACGTGAAACAGTTTTTCTTGGTGTCAACTTGAATTGTAGGCCTAAGCGTCCAATAGCAGTCCCATCAAACTAGAGTTTGATGCTGAGAAAATGATGTCAGATAAAAAAAAAGTCTTCCCTGCTTTGTTGACCTAAATTTGTATTCAACTCATCTCAATCCAGATTGGGTGTCAAACTTCTGGACTTAATATCTCTTGATGATACCCTCAACGTTGACGGGTAGAGTGAGATTCTGGTGTATTTGAACTTACCAGACGCTATTAGTTTACCAAGGTTATCATCCACTGCACTCTGATTGAATTATACCATTGCGTCAGTATAGGCCTATTATGATACGTTGCTCCTCTTACTGTAGTTAACAGGCAAATTATCCCTGCGGGATTGTTCTTCTTGTAGATGAAATAAATCAATACCGAATATACAACTCTTCCAAATAAATCGTTCTGAAACTGGCTGACCGACCAATCATTAAACTGGCTGACCGACCAGTTATTAAACTGCCTGACCGACCAATCATTAAACTGGCTGAGCGATCAATCATTAAACTGGTTGACCGACCAATCATTAAACTGGTTGACCGACCAATCATTAAACTGACTGACCGACCAATCATTAAACTGGCTGACCGACCAATCATTATATGAGTAAGCATCAGATCCAACGTTCAATATTCAGCCGTGGTTCATTAAATAATTTCCGCATCAATAATCAAAAGGTTTGTTTAATATGACAGTTATATTACCAATTCCATAGGTGTATGAAATAAAAATTATAAAAACACAGGATGGTTTCCTACGACAGAGACGCGGTCAACAGTTTTCAATGTTGTCAACAAGACATGATGATGTTCTATACTTTATACGAATGCATTTCAAGTCGATTCCAGTCTGTATCTCAGCCACGGGTTGATTGTGACTGTTCATTTGAACACAATGGAGATGTAAAACATATGATATTAGATCGGTTCCTAGCAAACTCCAACGACGCCTCCCACAGAATAATTAAAATACCTTCATAGGTCAGCTTTGTTTTGGCATTGTTTTATAAAGGACCATCTTGAGAACGGGGCTACACGCAACGTCGTAGGGAACCCGTGCATGTAACGTGACACAAATTTTATTATCAAAGCAATGTATTGGGAAAGGCGAGTGAGTGAGTGAGTTAGGGTTTAACGTCGCGTTCAGCGCTATTTCGGTCATATAGCGACGATATAACTAACTACAACATGATTAGCTGGACATGTGTGAGTATCCATGTACAGCCATCATGTAGAGGAAATTAATCTCCCCCCGTGGCATGGTACAAAACTCATGCTGCTCGCCCACTTGGGGGCAGGCTTAGGCGATTACCCAATATACCAGGGCTTGATATCTTATCTCTCAGGCTGGCGACTGCAGATACACCATGGGGCAATCTTTATTGAAAGGTTTAGGTCGTGTAAAAATAGTAACACCACGCATGCAGACAATGATGGTCCATTATATTTTAATGGTGACGACAACGGTGTCAGTTAATCACTCCAAAAACCAGAGAAAGAATCGGAGAGAGTGTTAATGTGACCAAGATCCAAATGGATCAAAGAAGGCGAAGTTAACAACTGAAGTACAAGTTTCGATGGTTACACTAGCAAGGGTAAAAAAAAATATATAGCATTTTTTTCTGAACAGATATTGTCAACTCTTGATTAATACCCATTTAAATGAGGCGTGCGGTAAAGACGGAGTATTTAAATAGCATAATTTTGATGAACTAAGGAGATTTATGGCTAGGCGGTTCATTGGGTGGCTCAGTACAAAAATTATTATGATATCCATGCCAAAACTGAACAAGACGAAATTTCAGGCACGATATTACTAGTGGAGTTGCTCAATTCGATGTCCTGGTATTCTGTTCATTTTGTGGTCAATAGGCCAACGACCGACGCACCTGCAACATACAACGGAAGCTAACGGACGGAGTGACAGACAAGACCTCAACAAGAGCCAAAATTGGCTTCAATAAACGCCTTCACAAGACACCGTCTCGCCTTATGTATCCTCTAACAAGAAAAGTATCTTGATTTTGGGGTCACAATGACCTTGACGTTCGACCTTCTCCTAAATTTTGGTACGTGACACATCGACTCCCACTAACGTATCTACTGACATGAAAACAAATCTGTGATTTTTAATGAAATCCTGATTTTGAGGGTCACACTAGATTTGAACATTGGCCTTGACCTAAAATTTAATATATGACACAACGTCTCCCCTGAATGTGTCTATGGATATAAATTGGAGCGATATGCAAGAGGCAGGAGAAATTGACGACGTCTGGCGACTAAAAAGCAACAACATGACTCTACAGGAAAGTATCCTTTGGCTCTTCAAATTCAGACCCGAGAATACAATGATTAAGCGGACTAGATAGGCTAGCTCGAGAGCTGTGATGAAAGCTCAGCTCAAACAACTCATCGGAATTTAATGGATGAACATCGTGGACGTCTGATGGGAGTAAACGCTTCAACATGGGGTACACCTGGTAAATGCAAGAATACCCAGATAAACTAACCTGTAATGCCCGACTTCGAACGGCTTAAATTCCCCACTAAAACAATAAACCTACATATATTTGTCGAATGACATGTACAGAGTTAGTCCACCAGCAGAATCCTACCATATACAGGTAATACATTGGAGCGATATGCAAGAGACATGATAAATTGAAGACGTCTGGCGACTTAAAAGCAACCATATGACTCTACAGGAAAGTATCCCTCGGCTCCTCACGTTCATACCCGAGAATACGGTGGATTCTCGGGCGTAGTCTTCGTATCTCAGCCGCGCTTTTATTGCATCTATTCATGTGAAGACTATGACGTATCCACACGGCCCCTAGCACCGGCTTAAGCGAATTAAGACTCCTAGCTCCGGAGCTCTGAGGACAGATCAGCTCAAACAAATAACTCGTCTGATGTTAATCGATGAGCATCGTGGACATCTGATGATGTAAACGCCTCAAAATAGGGTACACCTGGTAAATACAAGAATACCCAGAAAACTAAGCTTTAATGCCCGACGTTGTACGGCTTAAATTTCCAACCAAAACAATAAACCTGCACCTTTTAACAATTTCCAGATTATAGGGTCACAGTGACCTTGACCTAAAATTTGGTACGTGACTAATGCATGCACCGCCACAAAAATATTCCACTTTTAATGCCTTCCTTATTTTTGGGTCACAGTGACCTTGACATTTGACAATGACAAACATTTTGGTACAGGACACATCGTCTCTCCTCAGTGTATCTGCGGACACAAGAAGTCACGATTTTAACAATTCCTGATTTGGGAGTAAAAGTGACCTTTCATCATTGACTTCAACCTAAATTTTGGTATGCGACACATCTTTTTGTGGGCTGCGTTTGATCCCAAACTTCCAACCGATCATATACCTTTCACAATGAACGAGTCAGTTAATAAGTTTCCATGGATACACCAGTAAAGTTATGTTATTCTAGACAAATATTGTAAATGCCTTATTATTTGCGGGGGCACTATCTTTCACGGTTTTCGCGGTCAGCTTCTTTCCGCGAATACGTTTTCCCTAAAGTTAATATATGTTAAAGAAGGCATTATATTAGAAACTCTGCATCGGTAGCCATTCGCGAAGGGGCCCCGAGTGGTCTAAGGCGTTTCGCTGTTAATGGCTAGCCTCACACTAGTGAACCGGCACGGGTTCGAGCCCGGCTGGTACATGTGTAAAAGTTTATCAGTTACTTGCCGACGGGCGGTGGTTCTCTTCGGGTACGCCGGCTTCCTCCACCATCCAAACTGATTGTCACCATATGAGTGAAACAACCTTGAGTGTGACTTTGAACCAAATTCCCCCCCCCCCTCCCCCGTTCGCAAGGTAGGCATATAGTTGCTGTACGTTGCTCCAGTCACAAATAGTCCGCCTTGTAAATTCGCAGAAAATTCAGCAGCAAACAAATTGAACTACTAGTTTTATTTCCCTAATATCAAAACATTAATGATTTCTGTATATTTGTCTGAACATGTCAACGCACCAGGAAGTGAATAATGCTGTTGTTAGGCGCACGTGGTCATAGCTCGTCTGGATCTCGTGCTGTCAGGTCAGTCAGCTCGCCGTTGGTGTTAAGCGTTGTAATTACGATAAGACGGCTAATTAGTGTTTAAGTAAATCTGTCAAAGCTGACAACTGTTCCTGTATGTCAATTAGCTTTCTTTCTTTTTGGTCGTCAAGTGATGAAACAAAGCCTAGACATTTTCAGAAAGTCTCAAAACATAAAACATTAAAAATTCCACAGCTGTGAACACTCAACAAACTCGATACTCATTATTACTGGCTAATCATTTTCTTTGGTTTTGCTATGGATTTCCTGGTTCATCGGCACATTTACTGCGAATATTAGATCCCGCGAACACAGATCGAGAGTGAAACCACGAAGGATAATTCCCGCGAATTTTAATCCTACCAGGACTGGGGGAGCCATTATGGTCCCTGGCCCCCTACCAGGCCTAGGAGAGCCATTATGGTCCCCCGCCCCTACCAAACTTTCTTAGCCATCTCCCGAACGCCAAAGAATTGAGCGCGGACACTCCGTAACTTTGTAGTTTATCATATTGGGGTCATTTTGTGTCTAGTTACATACCACCGACCCAGAGTATAATTAGTAGATTCAAGATGGCGGCCATGTGGGGTATCAGAAAAGTGATGTTTTCGTAATTTTTCTTCAAACTTTCTCCTTTTCCATCAGGAAAAGTGGGCAAAACGTATTTTATGTCAGATTAATATTTACTAATTTATCATGCCGTCACGGTGATTGCGGAGAAATTACATCAATACAATTTTTTTTTTAAATCTGACCGAAAAATCGGATAAACGAGAGATCCTGAAGGATCTTGGCGCCCACCATTGTCTGTTAATTATAAGCTAATGACAAGAGGATCTTTTTGTCCATTGTTACTAAGAATGAACGATTGATTTGTAATTTTGTTTGCAGAATTTCGAATTTGAGCGAAAAAGATCGAGAAAGGGACACTGGAATCTATCATCTATAGATAGACTATTATCTATCTAAGGTTCAGGAGTTTCAAGATTTCTAGAAACTGTAGGCCTACATGATGTCGGTTGTTATAGTACAAGTGAAATGAGCAAAGTTAGTCTGAAAGTGAATGTCCGGAGGAACCTTCGTCTTCGTTTTGTAGTATTTTTTTTTTTTTTTTTGCACATGCCATCATTGGGTACTGGAAGCGAAGACTAATCTCTTTGACACTTTGGCATGAGCCCTGATTATCTCCCTTGGATCGAAACACGCAGTAGTCTACAGTTGTCGAGTTGTGACGTTGTTTCACAAGAGTTACGTCCCTTCGGCAGGCAAAACGGTGGGGCAGTTCACTTGCAGCGGCATGGACTAAAGTAAACTGATCTAAAATTCGAAGAAATACATTTTAATTCGGAATCATTTGAACTCCTTGATATAGAAGGCGAAAGTATGGATATTCTCTATAGTCGTTATATAGAATATGCCCCATCGTTTGATAAGCCGACTCTTGTGATGCAACGTCACAACTCGAGAATACAGTATTAATTTGAAGCGTAACTTGGATTTTCGAATCGAACCAAAAAGGTATCTTGCACAACTGGACCACAAATGGCCTCCTGGCGGCCATCTTGGATTTTCGAATCAGACCAGAAAAGGTATCTTGCACAACTAGACATCAGGGGGAACCTGTGTACCAAATTTGAAAAAGATCCATGCAATAGTTCCTGAGAAATCGCAATTATTACAAAGTCTCATGGGGAAATCCAAGATAGCCACCTGGCTGTCATATTGGATTTTGGAATCGGACCAGAAAAGCTACCTTGCACAACTAGACCACAAGAGAAACCTGTGTACCAAATTTGACAAAGATCCATGCATCAGTTCCTGAGAATTCAAGATAACGAAATATCATGGGGAAATTCAAAATGGCCGCCTGGTGGCCATATTGGATTTTCGAATCAGACTGAAAAAAGTATCTTGCACAACTGGACCACAAGGGGAACCTGTGTACCAAATTTGAGAAAGATCCATGCAGTAGTTCCTGAGAAATCGCGATAACAAAGTTTCATGGGGAAAACTAAGATGGCCTCCTGGTGGCCATATTGGATTTTCAAATCGGACCGAAAAAGGTATTTTGCACAACTAGACCCCAAGGGGAAACTGTGTACCAATTTGAGAAAGATCCATGTAGTACTTCCTGAGAAATAACAATGTTTCAGGAGGAAATCCAAGATGGCTGCCTGGTGGCCATATTGAATTTTCGAATCAGACCAGAAAAGGTATCTTGCACAACTAGACCCCAAGGGGAACCTGCGTACCAAATCTGAGAAAGATCCATGAAGTACTTCCTGAGAATTCACGATAACAAAGTTTCATCGGGAAATCGAAGATGGCTGCCTGGTGGCCATATTGGATTTTCGAATCCGACCAGAAAAGGTATCTTGCACAACTAAACCCCAAGGGGAACCTGTGTACCAAATTTGAGAAAGATCCATGCAGTAGTTCCTGAGAAATCGCGATAACAAAGTTTCATGGGGAAAACTAAGATGGCCTCCTGGTGGCCATATTGGATTTTCAAATCGGACCGAAAAAGGTGTCTTGCACAACTAGTCCCCAAGGAAAACCTGTGTACCAAATTTGAGAAAGATCCATGAAGTAGTTCCTGAGAAATCACGATAAAGTTTCATTGGGAAATCCAAGATGGCCACCTTGTGGCCATATTGGATTTCGAATCGGACCAGGAAAGGTATCTTGCACAACTAAACCCCAAGGGGAACCTGTGTACCAAATTTGAGAAAGATCCATGCAGTAGTTCCTGAGAAATCGCGATAAAGTTTCATGGGAAAAACTAAGATGGCCTCCTGGTGGCCATATTGGATTTTCAAATCGGACCGAAAAAGGTGTCTTGCACAACTAGACCCCAAGGAAAACCTGTGTACCAAATTTGAGAAAGATCCATGTAGTACTTCCTGAGAAATGACGATGACAATGTTTCATGGGGAAATCCAAGATGGCTGCCTGGAGGCCATATTGGATTTTCGAATCGGACCAGAAAAGGTATCTTGCACAACTAGACCCCAAGGGGAACCTGTGTACCAAACTTGAGAAAGATCCATGCATTACTTCCTGAGAAATGGCGATAACAAACTTTCATGGGGAAATCCAAGATGGCCGCCTTGTGGTCATATTGGATTTTCGAATCAGACCAAAAAAGGTATCCTGCACAACTAGACCCCAAGGGGAACCTGTGTACCAAATTTGAGAAGATCCATGAAGTAGTTCCTGTGAAATCGCGGTAACAAGTATTGTTTACGGACGGACTGACGACGGACGGACCACGAACGAAAAGTGATTTGAACAGCCCACCATCACGCCTTTTTTGAAAATGACGTCATCAGAGTTTATCTTGGAATTTTTTACTTTTTCTGGTAGACCTTGACCCAAGGGTATAGTGTGGTAAGTTTCAGCCCCCTAGCTCAAGGGTTAGGAAAAATAATTGGAGGTCCAAAATGGTCCATGTAACCTTGCACAGTTCAATTTTCGTTTTTCGTTTTTTGTTTCTCAAAATCAAAAATTGAAATTTGACCGTCAATTTTCAATTTTCGTTTTTTGTTTCTGTCATCTCAAAATCAATAATTGAAATTTGACCGTCAATTTTCAATTTTCGTTTTTTGTTTCTGTGATCTCAAAATCAAAAATTGAAATTTGACCGTCAATTTTCAATTTTTGATTTTGGGATTACAAAAACAAAAAACGAAAATTGATATTTGACAGTCAATTTCCAATTTTCGTTTTGCTTCACGTAAAAATGAAAATCAAATATTGAAAATTGCCTCGACTTGTCCGTTTTTCGTTTTTTGATTTTAACTTTGAGGTATCAATGTTAAGTTCGCACGTGGACGGGTTATGATGTCACTTCCGGTGAGACGAGTAGAATAGACAACGCAAATCGTGTCGTATAAGAGGTGTGAAGCGTGAGAGGCATGCGGCCACCAGGCCATCCTCCTTAGCCAGTGTATTGATCGATTTGTTGGGGTAGCAATACATTGCCTTGGATAGTTGCCCACGGTAGTTCTGGATAAAAAAAAAGATCAAGGGGTATCCTCTAAATCAAATAAATTATTGAACAGGCGCAGCTAGCTCATTACGCCAATCCACTAGCTGCACGGTTTGGGATGTGATATCGCTGGCATAACTTTGTCTCAGGCTGAAATCGACATCGAGAGTCAAAGCAAAAACCGCCGGCTTGGGATACCGATATGCTAATTCAAAATAGCCTCGGGGGATGAAATGTTCGAGATTGAGGCAACGACTCAAGCACTCACTCGAATGACCAACAAGCAGCCAGAGGATGCTAGGTCCCCCGCCAAAATGGCAGCAATATTTATAAGCGCTGTCGGTTTCAGAAGATATTCATGAGGATGGCAACAGCTACTTCACAGGCGTAAGAAGCAGAGGGGTCTTTCCACCTTCCCAGGTTTTGAGATCAACTCCGAATGACTGACTGAATGTTGATTGCTACTGTAATATATTTTCTTTACCATGTAGCATGAAAATTATGTAACCGAAATGCAACCCCAAGAGACAACTCATGGCATATTATCTGCAAACTAAATTTGACAAGAATATGAAGGCATCCTCAACCTATTGCCCAGAAACCAAATTTAGACTTTGCCACAAGGAGTCACCACCTGTAGGTGCAAGCAGGCAAAACACAATCCCAAATGACATCTCATGTCATGGTATCGGCATATGAACTTTGAGACTCTGAAGAGGGGTCCTCAAGTTATTGCCGGTACTAGATGCCCACCGGTGTTCATGTTATTTGGGGCGGGTCACATATGAATACAAAATTTGAGAATAATCTGATGAGCAGTTGCCAAATTATTGCCCGGAAACAAATTTTTCCACCAGGAGACGCCACCTGTAGGCAGAATCGGGAAAAATACAATCCCAAGGAACATGGTATCGTGGGGACATCTGCATACCAAATTTGAGAAGAATCCGATGAGGGTCCTCAAGTTATTGCCCAGAAACCAAATTTAGATTTTGACACCAGGTGATGCCACCCCTAGGCGCAAGTCAGTGAAATGCATTATCAAGCGACATCTTATGTCACGGTACATTCATACAAAATTTGAGAAGAATCCGATGGTCAGTTCTCAAGTTATTACCCGGAAACGAATTTGTGATGTTGCCACCAGGTGGCGCCACCTGTGAGTGCAAGTGAGCGAAAGGCAATCCCAAGCAACAGCTCCTGGCATGGTAAATGCATGCCAAATTTGAGAAGAATCCGATGAGCCGCAACGTTTCTCATGTTACCCAGAAAGGTACATATTGTAGGATATTTCAAAGAAATTCGACCAAGTGTTTCTAAGTTATCACTTGCAGCATGGAATAATGGAATGAACTCTAGTGGCGCCACCTCCGGGTGGATTTTGCTGAAACGCATCACCAACGGTGTTTTGTCGCAGGGAATGCATTTACCAAATTTCGAAGAAATCCGACAAATTGTTCGAAAGTTATCGCTCACGAAGGATTTGAACAAACATGAACGGACATGCATTAAAGATTGGAATAAGACCCAGTGGCGCCATCTACAGGCGGATCTTGCTGAAACGTAATACCAGATGCAGTAATGCAGATGCCAAATTTCGGAGGAATCCGACAAAGCATTTAGGAGTCATCGCTTACGCAGTATTTGCACGGACATGCACTAAATATTGGAACAAGACCCAGTGGCGCCACCTACAGGCGGATCTTGCTGAAACGTAATACCAACAGACGTCTTGTCGCAAAGAATGCAGATGCCAAATTTCGGATGAATCCGACAAAGCATTTAGAAGTTATTGCTTATGAAGTACATGTATTTGCACAGACATGTCCGTGCATGCACGGACACATAGAAGCAAGATCCCAGTGGCGCCACCTACAGGTGGATCTTGCTGAAACGTAATACCAAGAGACGTCTTGTCGCAAAGAATGCAGATGCCAAATTTCGGAGGAATCCGACAAAGCATTTAGAAGTTATTGCTTACGAAGTATTTGCACGGACATGTCCGTGCATGCACGGACACATACATGTAGAAGCAAGAACCATTTTAAAGTCCCCGGCCGCGTTGCGGCGGGGGACAAAAATGTCCAAGTAAACCCTGTGCGAGGATTCACAGTTTACCTGGACTTGTGAAGATGCACCAGGCAGGTCTGGATAGGTGGCATCTCGCTGTTCTCACTGGTTATTGGCATTGAGGCCTAAGCCAATCAGGACGCAGTCTTAGATTTTCTCATTTTTGAAAATAGTTGTTTAGAGCGCTACAAAAGCGAACAGCATTCTGTGCCGCGAAATCGGTATATGGCAAGCGGCCCGTAAACCCACCATTTCAAACAAGCATCATACAATCGCCACGTTTCTTGCCAGACGTCTGAATGCTTCAACGCTTCAGGTCCAATCTTCATTCTCTATTTTGGGGACCTGGATCGTTGGAGCGTTCAGATGCCCGTCAACGTTCAGCGTCACCAACGCTTCAACGCTTTAAGTGAGGGTGTCAAACGCTTCAACGCGGGAATTTCCTTTGGCGGTTATGATTAGGGTACCCACGTATTTATTATACTACCCTACTTTAATGAAACTTCCATGTGTATCAACCCCGTTGTTCTCCATATAATGCTTCACACCTGCTGCATGAATGCCTACTCGCTTCTGCACATGCGCAGTTGACCCATTATAATCTAGCTCGAATGCCTGGCTCCAGGGATCTATAGTGTAGTGAAACTCCCATATCTTTCTCTCTACTGGTTTTCCATATTATGCTCCACACCTGCCTAAACAATCCGATTTGCATACTACTCCGCGAAATGAAAGTGACATCATAAGCCTTGCGCGTGCGCAGTTAACACTGACGCGTCAAAGTTAAAATCAAAAAACGAAAACGGACAAGTCGAGGCAATTTTCAATATTTGATTTTTATTTTTGCGCGAAGTAAAACGAAAAACGAAAATTGAAAATTGAATCTCAAATTTCAATTTTTGATTTTGAGAAACCGAAAACGAAAAACGAAAATTGAAAATTGACGGTCAAATTTCAATTTTTGATTTTGAGAAACCAAAAACAAACATGAAGCTGCGCTATCGAAACCTCTCGGCTCTGAACCCCAGCTATTATAATGTAAGGGTGTCTCTACCAATTGATTGGCTTGTGGGAAGAAATATTTACCCCTGGTATTGTAAGTGTACTTTCTTTGAAAAAAAAAAAAGTTTTCCTCCCCTTAAATTAATTTGTTTCTGGAATAAATACATACACTATAGATATACGTTTGTCATATCTTGGTAAACACAACTAAAATTGCTGAAATGGAAATCATTAGAAGAGAGCCAAATTTGGGGAAACATTTAAGCGGTGGGAATATAAAATGACGTGTGGCAACTAAAAAGTGTTGTTAGGTTAGGTTGTTAGCAAAACAAAAAAGTAAAACTACAAATCATGTTGTGAATAAATTTTGTTTATTATAATTACTGATAAAAAAACTTGTTAGTGGAACAAGATGAGTGAATCATATTAGTAGAATAAGATCAATCAGGTGGGGGAATGGTTAGCAGTCCATTTTTGGGAGGGATGAATAACTGTTAATGGAACTTTAATGGAAAAAGATCAATAACTTCAATGAACGAACTGTTTACGCACCTTTTGTGGGAGATATTTAATTGAATGCGACACTCTGCAAAATACTTTCTGACACGACTCATTTTCGATAGGCATCTAGTGTCATTTTCAAAACAGATTAAATCAATAAATCAATAAATCAGTCATCCAATCAATAAATAAATGTGATAGTATACAAACATGATATAGAAATTATATGCAAACTTAACATAGGAATTAGTGGATTCTATTAGACAAGGGGCATAACTCTGCAAAATACTTTCTGACACGACTCATTTTCGATAGGCATCTAGTTCAGGTCAAGAGAAACAACTGTATGACGTTAGGATGTTGTATATGGAACGGTTCTGAAATTATCACAATAAATCATAAATGGATTTTTATTTGTAAAAAGGGGCATAACTCTGCAAAATATTGTCCGAGATGACTCATTTTCGATAAGCTTCTGATTTACGTGAAGATAAATAGATGTAACAAGTTTGGTTGCCATGCATGAAACGGTTCTGTAGATATCGCGGTAACGGACGGACAGACAGCCGTACATGATGACAATACCCCTAGGCCAAAGTTGGCCGAGGGGTAAAAAACGAAAATTGAATTGTGCAAGGTTACACGGACCCAAAATCCCCCCCAGACCAGGACATTTTCCAAAGAGCCCAGGCCAGATAAGACATCTATAGTATTGGTTGGTTGGTTGTTTGAATTTTATCGTCGCATCTAACCTTATTGGTCACACGGCGATGATGTCCAAACAAACATACCCTAATCCTAACAAAAACCTAACCAAAACTACAAAAAAATTGAATTTTGAAAATTAGGCTCTACAGACACTGATCACAATGGATCTTCAGAGAGCCCAATCTTTTTGTCCCCCGCCGCAACGCGGCCGGGGACTTTAAAATGGTTCTTACTTCTATGTGTCCGTGCATGCACGGACATGTCCGTGCAAATACTTCGTAAGCAATAACTTCTAAATGCTTTGTCGGATTCCTCCGAAATTTGGCATCTGCATTCTTTGCGACAAGACGTCTCTTGGTATTACGTTTCAGCAAGATCCGCCTGTAGGTGGCGCCACTGGGGTCTTGCTTGTATGTGTCCGTGCATGCACGGACATGTCCGTGCAAATACTTCGTAAGCAATAACTTCTAAATGCTTTGTCGGATTCCTCCGAAATTTGGCATCTGCATTCTTTGCGACAAGACGTCTGTTGGTATTACGTTTTAGCAAGATTCGCCTGTAGGTGGCGCCACTGGGGTCTTGCTTCTATGTGTCCGTGCACGGACATGTCCGTGCAAATACTTCGTAAGCAATAACTTCTAAATGCTTGGTCGGATTCCTCCGAAATTTGGCATCTGCATTCTTTGCGACAAGACGTCTGTTGGTATTACGTTTCAGCAAGATCCGCCTGTAGGTGGCGCCATTGGGTCTTGTCCCAATCTTCAGTGCATGTCCGTGCATGTCCGTGCAAATACTTCGTAAGCGATAACTCCTAAATGCTTTGTCGGATTCCTCCGAAATTTGGCATCTGCATTCTTTGCGACAAGACGTCTGTTGGTATTACGTTTCAGCAAGATCCGCTGTAGGTGGCGCCACTGGGTCTTGTTTCAATCTTTAGTGCATGTCCGTGGATGTTCGTGCAAATGCTTCGTAAGCGATAACTCCTAAATGCTTTGTCGGATTCCTCCGAAATTTGGCATCTGCATTCTTTGCGACAAGACGTCTGTTGGTATTACGTTTCAGCAAGATCCGCTGTAGGTGGCGCCACTGGGTCTTGTTCCAATATTTAGTGCATGTCCGTGCAAATACTGCGTAAGTGATAACTCCTAAATGCTTTGTCGGATTCCTCCGAAATTTGGCATCTGCATTCTTTGCGACAAGACGTCGCTGGTATTACGTTTCAGCAAGATCCGCCTGTAGGTGGCGCCACTGGGTCTTGTTCCAATCTTTAATGCATGTCCGTTCCTGTTTGTTCAAATCCTTCGCGAGCGATAACTTTCGAACAATTTGTTGTTCCAATATTTAGTGCATGTCCGTGCAAATACTGCGTAAGCGATAACTCCTAAATGCTTTCGAACAATTTGTCGGATTTCTTCGAAATTTGGTATATGCATTCCCTGCGACAAAACACCGTTGGTGATGCGTTTCTGCAAAATCCACCCGGAGGTGGCGCCACTGGAGTTCATTCCATTATTCCATGCTGCAAGTGATAACTTAGAAACACTTGGTCGAATTTCTTTGAAATATCCTAGATATGTACCTTTCTGGGTAACATGAGAAACGTTGCGGCTCATCGGATTCTTCTCAAGTTTGGCATGCATTTACCATGCCAGGAGCTGTTGCTTGGCTTTTTCTCACTTTCGCTCACTTGCACTCACAGGTGGCGCCACCTGGTGGCAACATCACAAATTCGTTTCCGGGTAATAACTTGAGAACTGACCATCGGATTCTTCTCAAATTTTGTATGAATGTACCGTGACATACATGTAAGATGTCGCTTGATAATGCATTTCACTGACTTGCGCCTAGAGGTGGCGTCACCTGGTGTCAAAATCTAAATTTGGGCAATAACTTGAGGACCCTCATCGGATTCTTCTCAAATTTGGTATGCAGATGTCCCCACGATACCATGTTCCTTGGGATTTTATTTTTCCCGCTCCTGCCTACAGGTGGCGTCTCTTGGTGGAAAAATTTGTTTCCGGGCAATAATTTGGCAACTGCTCATCAGATTATTCTCAAATTTTGTATTCATATGTGACCCGCCCCAAATAACATGAACACCGGTGGGCATCTAGTACCGGCAATAACTTGAGGACCCCTCTTCAGAGTCTCAAAGTTCATATGTCATTTGGGATTGGGTTTTGCCTGCTTGCACCTACAGGTGGTGACTCCTTGTGGCAAAGTCTAAATTTGGTTTCTGGGCAATAGGTTGAGGATGCCTTCATATTCTTGTCAAATTTAGTTTGCAGATAATATGCCATGAGTTGTCTCTTGGGATTGCGCCGGCTGGTTGGCCTCATACTAGTCTGTGCCCTATTGACCCTGGCGCTGTGGTATTGACACTATAAATACCAGGGTCAGACAGAGTGTGTGTCATTCACCGTTCGACATTTGGAGCAAGCATGTCATCCGTCCTACGAGCCATCCTACCCCTTACACCCCAGGTGGGGTTACACGTCTATGAAGATAAAGTCACCCTGGTGGAAGACCGGGATGTCTGTGGGTGGGATTAGGGTTAGGTAGTCCACATCTACTACGGTGACGCTACAGCGTGACGGCTGGACCAAATTTAAACGGGTGTTGAGCGGCGAGCTCGATGGACACCTCATCCACATAGACAATGCCATCTACGTATACCGTACCTCCCGTTTCGCCCGTGTGGGACGTTACCAAGATCCTACGCGAAGCTTCACCCTAGACCCCCATCTGTGGTCAGCCTTGGAGAAAGTAGTGCCTATTGTGGACCAGCTGTTTACACCGGACGAACGATCATCAGACGAGTTGGGGTGGGCTCGTGCTATGGAGGACGCGCTGGCTGAACCCCATGAACAACTGTCTAGTCATGAACCCGACGACGACGAGGCTATAGACTATCCGGCTGAACTGAGTCAACACAACGGTGGTATAAACTTGTTATAAATAAACCATACTCTCCGGGTCC
>JAVTVY010000734.1:0-36162 GCA_036873755.1 Hanleya hanleyi
AATCTGACACTTGTTCCCTTCATTCAGATTTACTCCTTATGATAATAAACCTAGATGTTAATGTGATCATCAGCTAGATTACGCTATTCCGGACCTCACCTCCTTTACCCCCATACACTGTCTTCACAACCAAATGAAATTACTGATGAACTGCACATTGCACTTCTCAAATATAGCGTGGAAGCCGTCGGTCAATCACATGATGCATTACAGCATCATGCACATGTACATGTATGTATGTAACATCATGGCTTGATCATGGGCGATAGTACAGGTGAGCCAACAGAATGGCAAATCGACAAAATGGCAACAGACAAAATGGCTATGGACGAAATGACAATGAACAACATGGCAAAAAGCAATGGACAAAATGGGAATCGGACAAACTGGCCATGGACAAAATTGCAACTAGATAAACATCAGATTGATCTAATCAAAACCCCTTGGCTAAATTCCCCAAGTGATTGAGACCCATGTGTAGTGTGAATTGGGGAAGAGATAGTTCTATGTGGGATGATCAAGATATAGTTGTTTACATTCAGGCATATAGGACAGAAATAGAAATTAATATATCTGTAAAGGGGCATAATTCTGTAAAATATAGGCCGAGGGGAGCCACTTTCGATAGGCATCTGACTTAGCACTCTGTAAAATAAGAACCGAGACGAATAAGCTGTACCGAACACAGATCTGCAGATATAACTTGTACATTCAACTACAGATAACAAAATTGGAGATGATTACATACGAAAGGGGCATAACTCCATAAGCTGAGGCGACTAATCCTTTGTTGGCTTGTAGAATACAACAATATAAATAAGTTTCCAAAATATAATAGCTATACCGAACACAGTAATGCAGATATCTTTGGTTACATTCAGGCATATAGGACAGAGATAGAAATTAATATTTCTGTAAAGGGGCATAACTCTGTAAAATATGGGTCGAGAGGAGCCACTTTCAATAGGCGTTTAACTTAGCACTCTGTCAAAATAAGAACCGAGATGAATAAGCTGTACCAAACCCGGATCTGCAGACATAACTTGTACATTTAGCTACAGATAAAAAAATCGGAGATTATTATATCTGAAAGGGGCATAACTCCATAATTAGTGCATTAATGACTATATTGATTGGTTGTTGTCTTGGCAGTTATTCCAGCTGTGTCTCTGTGAGCCTTTATACTCTGGACAGAGAGACCGGGTAGTTGAGGGTGTGGCGTACAACCCAGACACTTTCAAACTGCAAGATTCAAGCGTTTAATGTCATTTGGTGGTCTACTGATGAATGGATGAGGTCTAATACAATAATGACTAACACTTATGGCCCGTCTTCATACAATGATGACTATGACCCTCCTCCATACAATAATGACTATGACCCGTCTTCATACAATGATGACTATGACCCATCTTCATACAATAATGACTGACCCGTCTCCATACAATAATGGCTATGACCCGTCTTCATACAATGATGACTATGACCCTCCTCCATACAATAATGACTATGACTCCCATCCATACAATAATGACTATGACCCACCTCCATACATTGATGACTTATCCTCCGTACAATAATGACTTATGATCCTCCTCCGTACAATAATGACTTATGATCCTCCTTTATACAATAATGACTCATGATCCCCCTCCGTACAATAATGACTTATAACCCTTCTCCATACAATAATGATGACCCTTCTCCATACAATAATGACTTATGATCCTCCTCCATTCAATGACTTATGACCCTCCTCCATACAATAATGACGTGATCCTCCTCCATACACTTATAACTTTTGATCCTCCTCCGTACAATAATGACGTATGATCCTCTTTCATACAATGACTTATGATCCTCCTCCATACAATAATGACTATGACCCGCCTCCATACAATAATGACTTATGACCCGCCTCCATACAATAATGACTTATGATCCTCCTTCATACTGTAATGACTTATGAAAATCCTGCATACAATAATGACTTATAACCCTTCTCCATACAATAATGACTATGACCCGCCTCCATACAATAATGACCTATGAGCCTCCTCCATACAATGACTTATGACCCTCCTCCATATAATAATGACTATGACCTTTCTCCATACAATAATGACTCGTTAACATGTATGATGACTGCATTTCAAAGATATGGTTTGCATTGTGATAGTTTGCCATTGTTTGTGTATTGCCATTCTGTTAGTGTATTTGTCATTTTGATCCTTTCTATTTCCTCCTTTTGCCGTTTCCTCCAATTGCCTTTCTATCCTCTCTCATTTTATCCGTTACCATTTTGTCAGGCCTGTAATCCAAGTAACAAATATCACAAGTGGTACAAGCTAGGTGAGCGCTACTTCACATGAGTTCATCTGTTTCCAGCGAAGACTGCACACAACTCTCAACTGGAGAGCCTTGTTTACATGTCTGACTGATATATCCGGGTGATAATCTCCTCTAAGGCATCTCTGAGCATCTTACATACATTGTCGTTTACATCAAAGCTTAAAGGGGAATGTTATCGCCGGACCTATGTAAACGTTAATATATACCTTGATACTGTAAGAAATGGACTTTAAAACGGTAAATTTGGCGATTTAAACGCGTTCCTACCACGAGCCTGTCAAAGCGGTGACCTTTGACCCATGACGTCACAGAGTGAACCAGTCCGCCATGTAGCATTAGCATTAGCATACGTAAACAAGTAAAATCTGCTCCAATATTTTTCGATTTTTCAACTGTATTCTCGTACTTTGGAGGCATCATACGTCGTCGGTGTGTTGTTGGAGGGTGTAGCAACACGAATGGAGATGGATTCAAGTTGCACCCGTGGCCAAACGGGGAAAAATCGAGGAGAAATTCGACGAAATTTGTGCAAAACACATGGGGAAAGCCGATGAAATGGTCTCGCATTTATTTCGCTCACTTTACTGACGACAGCTATGCAACAACAGAGATGGCAAGAATGTGTGGATATCCCCCTATACTGAAAGAAGCTATTTCCAAGACCAAGACAAAAAAATATTTATCAGAAAGAGAAAATAGACAACCCCTCAGTCTGCCGGAGTGCGTGAGTTATACAGGGACGACCGACCTCGTGGACTCAGCAAGCGACAAACCGTTCCCGCAGACAAGCCCTGTAAATCTCCCTGGATGTTTGGGCCCACACCGCTTCCACCGTCTCCTCTACCGAAGATTTAATCTTCCACTCTTGAAATTTTGCATCAGTCCCACGGAGTGATCGAACAGCCAATCCTGAATCCGACATCATATGCCCCGTCTTACAGCTATTAACTGAACTGTAATAATCAATGTACTTTTAATCAACTTATTCCCGTATATAGGAAATTCACTTCTGGCACCAGCTTATCCTGATTATTTGGTGTCTTTTTGTATCTCCATGTGAGCACATACATTCTATGTTTTTTTGATACAATAAATTGAAATTGATTACCCGGAAGAGTAACTGAAACTAACAGAAAGGTGTGAAGCAAACAATTTTTTATGGGAGGGTGTCCAAGAGGGAGAGTGAGAGAATTAAGGTTTAACGTCGCGCGTTCAGCAACAGGGTGTCCAAAAGAAATAAACTGGGCTTCTCCACAGGTGAGTTTAGTTATTGTTTCAACATCAAATAGCTTCCTTTGGAATTGAAACTTTGTTTTCATTTGAGAGGACTTATCCACAGGTATGGATTAGCTCCCGTTTTAACATCAAATCGCTAACAATAATTAACAATCTGTCCGTCCCGTAAGAAATGAAAAATAATGAACCATACAATGCCAATAAACACACACATATAAAAATAAAGGCGTAAATAACTACATAGTATGCTCTTACAATAACAAATTATCTGTAGATTTTAAATGAATATATATATTCAGGGGTTATTTTAGACACTTTTCCTTTATATAACTCAATTTCAAAAAGATGAAAAACTCAATTTTTCGTAAACAACAAAACTCAATTTTTCCGGGTTTTTTCATCGCATGCAGTCTGGAAACTCAATTTTTTTTATCTTTTTAGTAGGACACTTACAATAAATAAATTCGCGACAATTTTTCATCGTGAATGAACATGTCAGTAATGTTATGAAGCTCATCAAGCAAAGTTGCGTGTCATACATAGCTGCATACAAGTTTGTTTGCTAAGTACAGTACAAGGCAGAAATAACTTGCTCATAAACGCGAGTAAAACAAAACATTTTCGCGACTATAATTTATTAATCGCAGCCGGAAAACTCGCCTAAATCGCGCAAAAAAACAAAAGCATAATCGCGACTGAAACGCGTACGGTCGACGCGTTTCAGTCGAGATTATGCTTTTGTTTTTTAGCGCGATTTAGGCGAGTTTTCCGGCTGCGATTAATAAATTAAAGTCGCGAAATTTTTTTTTTTCACTCGCGTTTATGAACAAGTTATTTCTGCCTTGTACTGTATACAGTGAGAATACCCTCCTGAATGTGGGAAACTTACAATAAATACATTCGCGACATTTTTTATCGCAAATGGACATGTATATAATGAAGCCCCTGGAGCAAATTTGCCTGCCACATAACTGTATACAAGTTTGTTTGCAATGTGTACAGTGTTAATACCGTCCTGACCGTGTATGAAGTTAGTTTTTTTGTATTCGGTTGTGAAGTTTTGTGGATTTCACGAAAAAAATCCAATGCTGCTTGGTAAACGCAGATAAATGGCCAAAAATTGCAAATTAAACTCAATATGCACCCTATTTTGTAGTATGTGGTGTGGGACTTGTTTACAAAACATACTGGGGTTTCAGAAATTTCCATCGGGCAGAAACAAAATTATTCATAAAAACGTATATTTTGTATGTTATAGCATATGCCCCCGCATGTAGATCCCCAGTTGCGCAGGAGAGAGTGTGGATCTTTTGTTTTTACACCAATCTGCATTGCTCACTTTGTGTATTTATTCCCAAATGGTACATCAGCTGTATTTTGGGGAATGTCTGTTTCGTTCGTTTCTTGTTTCTGGGAAAACGTCTTTCAACGTCACACGCATCCAAGTGAAATGTTGACTGAGAGAGAAAATGCTTGCCCGTTGTCTTGGTTCCGAACTTAACCGAAAAACCCGGAGATTGACGGACAGCGTGTCCCGGAGACCAGACTCATAAGCCACAGTAGTATGACAGCAGTGGTTCCCGAGTGGACTAAAAAGAGGGGACGTAACTTTGAAATATCAAAATGGCGGACTAGTTCGATCGTCAAAAACGTCGCCGAACAATTTGCTTTGAAATGAGAAACGTTCAGGACAATGTCTTTATCGGACCTATACGACTGAAATGAGAACAGTTCAAGACCAGACGTCCTTATCGGAGCTACACGATTGAATAATAAAGGTACACAAGTTATCTGTCTGCACATCAGTTACAAATCCTGAGTGCTTATCTCGACTCGAGTGGCGTGGCTGGTCACACGTTTTTTTTTTTCTTTCTCGCGGGGGTTTTGGGGGAGGGGGACGGGATAACAGACGACGAAACTCAGTTTAGATTTCTCAGAAACTCAATTTATTTCGTAGAAACTCAATTTTTCGCGCGCCTTCGGCGCGTAAATTCTCAAAATTTTAGAAAACTCAATTTTCGGCAATAAAACTCAATTTACAAAATTTTTCAAAAACTCAATTTGTAATTGTTTTTCATCGTGGTTACCACGATGAAAAAAGTGTCTAGAAAAACCCCTGATATTATAGTGACATCCACACTAAGCCAAGCCGGCCTAGTTTCCTTTTTGCTATATTATTTAGAAGTTTTTTAGCACGGAAGAGTAAATTTACGATCCTGTGCATTATAATAACTGATTTATGCCTAAAAAAATGCCAGATAAAAGCAGAAATGTATAAATATTATTGTAAGATCCACAGATAGTTGTAATTTCGTGTATAAAGCATGTAATCAGTGTATTTAAACCGGCCTGCCACAGCCTGACACAGCCTGCCACAGGCTTGAAACAGGCCTGACATCAGGACGACCCAGTTTGACCCCAGATTCGCTTGTATATGGCTCAAATCTATATGACTCGATAGATTCTCCTTCAGTTTCATGATCTCCTTTAGTTTCATGATCGCTTACTGCCTCTACATTCTATTCAGTTCCAAGACCTGTATAATCTCCAACGTCACAGTCTTCAAAGTGGTTAACGCTGAAATCGGAATCTGTGTCAGAGCTTGTACCGCTGTCTGTGTTATCTGCCATGTTTGACTCTGGCCGCTTCACTGTGTGACGTCACAGGGTAATCGCCGGGCGGATTTACTGGGGGTAAAAATCAGGCACTTTGGAGCCGTATTTCAGGATATTGCATCATCGCTAAAATTTTGAAAATAATTCTAAAAAATAAAGCAGGCCACAGGGAACTGCTTTTTATTGGTTTTAGCCTTTCAAAAATTGTGATAACATTCCCCTTTAATAATTTGATACTTCAGTACATTTACTTCATCCCCACAGTTGACAGGAGAATCACAGCTTGAAGGAGGTGAATTACTGCCCATGATCTACAGTATCAGCATCAATGTACAATACTGCAGGCAGGATTATAACACTGACTCCACCTGATCATTCTAATTAATTTCTGGACATTTGGCCCCTACAGCTGTAATTATGTAATGTGAGTTTAACAGGCTGGTCATCAACACATCAGTGCACAATGAATCCCCACCATGTGCATGTGTGTTTGAGGGAAGACATTTAATCAGTAATATGAAGCTTACACCACTGAGCCATGCAGTGTATATGTTTGATCTAATCAACTCTAATAAGCTCTGTTGTTATCAAAATAATGCTTTCTTTTGGTTAGTAATTAAGCTTACAGGTCTAGGCATGGTGTGTGAAATATTAATGGTAATTGATGGTAGTCAGTGTTCAGATGTAATACCTGTTAGTTGGAACCTGTTGCTGTACCCCAATGCGAATTTCATATGTGAGGGACCATTACAATACTGAAGTCGAGCTGGAGAATATAATACTGAGCTAAACTTGGTGCATACATGTATATAGTCAGTCCATGTAAGATGACATTAATGTTATGAAAGTAAAGCACTAAGAAAAGTGCAATCATGTTCACCCACTGATTAGTTTGGCATAATACAGAAGCAAAGTTAATCTATCTATACTCAATGAATGCATTTTGATTATCTCGTCATCTCTATATGGCTGGAATACAGCGGATTGCGACTTCAATGCTCACTCGCCCAAAATTTTGAAACGGGTTTCCTTGATACCTTCAGGTGGATGCAAGAAAAGCACCATTACTATAATTCAGTTTATTTACAGCTCACTACCTCCATTTTTCGAGAACTCTTTCAGCATAAAAATGTTAGTTTGTTCCCTGTTATTAATGAATGCTCATTGCAATTATATCAAAATGTCAAATGTATTAATATCAGAATTGTGTATGCACATCTCAAATGCCAGAGTGTATGAGACAGCCTATACGGCTCAGAAAGATTGATTCACAAATTATCATTGGCAAGTTGAGTTAAATTGTCAAAACCATACATCTTCCAAAACATAGAGGCATCTTAATTTGTCCAGGATCAGAGGAGCTTTGGATGATGGCTGTTAACATAACACCCCCTCCCTCCCTCCCATCCACACCCACCACTCCCTTCCAGTCATCTATCTGAAGAGTCATGCTGAAAGAGCCTGATCCATAGTACATATACATCTATTAGTCATTTAATACTTAACGTGTTTAGCTACTGGGGAAATTAATGGGTTCATTTACTTGTCTGAAAATTTATCTGTTTATCTGACCTTTAAAGCAACATTTAAGGTCAACAATATTATCATGATTATCACCACTTAGGATATATTTCTGGCAAAATTGTGCTGTAATATTGTTCTATAGTGTGCAACCATCAACCACTCAGTTATTATGCCCCCCCTCTAACTAGAGGGGGGGCATATAGCGATCGCTTTGTCCGTCCGTCCGTCCGTCTGTCTGTCTGTCCGTCTGTCCGTCCGAATTTCTTGTCCGAGCAATATCTCGGTTAATATTTGATGGACAGGATTGAAACTTGCATGGAATGTGGCTAGTGCCTCATAGATATGCAGCGTTGAGTTTTTTCCGAGTTCCGGTATAATTTTCAAGAGTTATGGCCCTTTTTCTGAAATCTCTGTGAATGGGACTTGTCCGGGCTGGATCTTGGTTAATATTGTATGGACAAGTATGAAATTTGCATGATATGTGGTCAGTGCCCCACAGTTGTGCAGCGTAAAGTTTTTTCACATTTCGCTTATATTTTCAAGAGTTATGGCCCTTTGTTCCTGAATTCTTCGTGAATTGGGACTTGTCCGGGCTGGATCTCGGTTAATATTGTATGGACAATTATGAAATTTGCAGGATATGTTGTCAGTGCCCTGTAGTTGTGCAGCGTGAAGTTTCTCCGCGTTTCACATATATTTTCAAGAGTTATGGCCCTTTTTTCTTCAAATTTGTGTGAATTGGGACTTGTCCGGGCTGGATCTCGGTTAATATTGTATGGACAATCATGAAATTTGCAGGATATGTGGTCAGTGCCCTGTAGTTGTGCAGCGTGGAGTTCCTCCACATTTCGCGTATATTTTCAACAGTTATGGCCCTTTTTTCTTCAAATCTTTGAGACTTGTAGGGCTGGATCTCGGTTAATATTGTATGGACAAGTATGAAATTTGCATGATATGTGGTCAGTGACCCATTGGTGTGCAGCGTGAAGTTTCTCTGCTTTCGGTTATATTTTCAAGAGTTATGGCCCTTTGTTTATCAAAACTAAAGTGAATGGGATATATTCATTTGTCCAGGCTGGATCTCAGTCCATAACCGATTTGGACCAGAAAAATGGCTATATTATATATTATCCTACATTCCAAAGCAGACAACATAGGTCCTGAAGTTAAAGTATGAAGTTGCCCCAAAAAGAGTGAATTGGGTGCAAAATTCAAAGTTCACTGATCGCTTCATAATTTCACCACAATATACTCCCAAGGAATGTAGGTCTCATAACCAGGTCACATTTTCGGATTTGGCGAAAGCCCTGGCGACCATCTTGCATCGAAACATCGTATTATCACTTGTTGGCTGATACTTGGAATATGTATTATGTGAGGCATGGCAAAAAAAATGACAGAAACAGAATTTTTATAATTATCCAAATTAGGCCTCCACCAACCAATAAACAACAGAACAATGGCGGGGCAGTGTCGGATTAAAGCGGAAGGGGGGGCATACAATTGAGCAATCTCTGATTGCTTCCTTCCTGTGTTTCTTGTAAAATATATGACCATGCACAGTGCACCTACATGTATGAGTCATCTCGGTAAGAATTACTTTATGTAAGAACAATGTTCACTGTTTGAGAGCTTCATATGTTTGCATCAATATTTTAATTTACATAATTACATAATCGAGCTCATTCAGTATCAATATGTATTACTACTTTCAACTAATAAAATCATGGAACTTATTGAAGGATGAACATTTCTGTTTAGTTAAATAATTAAATCTTGACCCATATCATCCTCCCATACAAATTATGATCAGACTGAAGTGAACGGAAACCAGAGGACAACTGGTTTCCAGTTTCAGCTGTGGTAGTCATTCATGGTGATGAACCATGTATACTGACATATAGTTGACATGTGAATGTTGATGTTCTTTACAAAAACTCTCATTATTCTAACAACAAAACTACTGCTGCTTTTAAATATGAACGTTGACAATGATATAGTATTACATTACAATATATTAGTATCACTTACAGATCTTTAATCACCAATAGATAAAAAAAATATTTAATAAATGACTTTTTTTTGGATAACATCTTCCAGACCTAATTGTGAATTGTGAGTTTTGGTCAATCACATGTGACTATAGTTGGACTGGATATGAAGGAATGAACTTTTATACTGTGGTGTGATGAGTTGATCGAATCATTAGATTCGTTACCATGGTTACAATACTCAGACTCTCGTTATTAAGGGGAGTGATCACTTGCTCTCTGCCACTTAAAGTGTAACTGTGGTGCTTTTGCAAGTTTACATCATATCCAAGATAATCTTCCAAATTATAGAATTTATATCTTGTTTTACGACTCTAATTTTAACCATGTCAATGTTATTAACGTTCTTGTAGTGCACAGCGCTACGGGCATGTCGGAACTTGTGACATTATTATGGAACGATAAATCACGGTCACAACGCATAATTGTTACAAAACTGTTCCATTCTCTGCATTGCCGCGACGTCCCGCAACCGGTGCAGGATGCTCGAAGTATGATGTCGTTAACGTCATCTCTGACGTCAAAAGAGGCAGTGCAGAATTCTCTCCCACTATAGAAAGCTGCCTTTGAATCCTCTGAGACAGAATACGAGTGAAATGTTGGTGGAAAACTTTACTATGTTTGTTATCCACACTGTTACCTTGAATATGACATAAACTCACACAAGTACCACAGTTACGAAGGGCTTCGTGTTTAGCGTGAGTGATAGCTCGCGTAAATTCATGTCATGAGAGTGATTTTTAGCTCACATAAACGGTCATATTTTATATTGTATTATATTGCAACCACTCGCCTGACTTTCAAATACCCTCTCCTAAATATTTTGACGTGGGCAATTTTTAACTCGCGTACTTAATTCTAAACACGAAGCCCTGGTTTAACTGTTCCCCCAGGAGAGGTATTGATCACTCTCCTGGACAGAAAATAGAAAAGTACTGGAGAGTGATACTGACGAGTGAAACACCCTAGCAATACAAAATCGAGGAGAGAGTGATCAACAGCTGTTGTAAAGTTTACAAACGGGTGAGACTGACTACCACTCTTACTATTATTGTCTCTGACAGACTGACTACCACTCTTACTATTATTGTCTCTGACAGACTGACTACCACTCTTACTATTATTGTCTCTGACAGACTGACTACCACTCTTACTATTATTGTCTCTGACAGACTGACTACCACTCTTACTATTATTGTCTCTGACAGACTGACTACCACTCTTACTATTATTGTCTCTGACAGACTCTCGCACAATAATATTCCCTTAGTTCATTTGTCTTCCACTGACTATCATGGTGGTGTTTCTGTCTAAATTGTTGATCATACTTGGATATAATACAGACATATAGTGGTAAAGTATACAATATATTGTACAGGGGTCGATACTTCATGTAGGAACTATTGTGCTTTGTATCGTTGAAAAGGCACAGGTCTAGATACTTTGTTGTCCCCAGACTTGGCTATTGTATGCATTGTCTCATGATTCTTACATAAAGTATGAACACGATACGTGGGCCCTCATTCATGAATTAATATTTATATTTTTTATCATTTAGAAAGTGATCGTATAACAGTATTTTCGTTATTTTGGGATAACACTATCTTAGAATAGCACAAATTCTAGTGCTGAAAACTTGGTCGAGTCCCGTGCGGGATTTGAACCAGCGACCCCAGAGTCAGGCACCTAATCCCGCACGGGACTCGACCAAATTTTCAGCACTAGAATTTGTGCTATTCTAAGATAGTGTTATCCCAAAATAACGAAAATACTGTTAATTAATATTTAGTAAAATTGTTTATATGTAGAGTATTAATTAACACACATATAGAATGAAACTTTTGTCATATAGAACTTTAGTAGTTCTGCCCTATAGATTTGATCTTGCAGAGCATGGAATCCAATAGCATAGTAGGCTCCATGGTAGAACTGTACAGCAATCTCACTTACAACATTTATAATGTTTAGTAAGTAAAAGATATCAGAATAGGAGTTGTTCAATTATCACTTAAATTACAATATCATTATTATTTGAAGGTTGGTATTGATGATATTTTCATATCATTTTTTTGAGGATTTCTACAAATCCAATGTAACAGATTAGTAAAAGATAAGCCTTTAACAGTCTAGAATTATAAGCTTATATGTTGATGGTAATTTTGGGTACAGGTACTACATAGTACTGATGACTGACTACTTAGAAGGATGTTATCACCTGTACACATGATGAGGATCAGTTACACCATACTTTGAGGTTATATTGCTTGGGGTATATATTTGTATGTAGTAGTATACAATCAATAACAAATCTCTGAAATATCTACATGTATGCTGCATGACATGTTCATATGAATACATATATATACATATAGTATTTACTGTGAACTGTCAGTGTAGATTGTGGTATATATGTATATATATATATACAAGTACTATACCTGTATCACCTGGTCCAAGATACATCTGTACTGTACACTCCTGGAGACTGGATCATGTAGGATTGAAGTAAATGGTCCTATATAACCTACTGGTTATACTGTTAAATCAGCTTCCTCTCAGTGCTACACCTGAACTACTACTTCCCAGTGTAACATGTTTAAATAAGGAAGCCTGATCTGCTCGCGGTAGGTTGGGCCGTTATTACCACGGTGAGCCTATCAACTCTGGCCAGTACCAGATCATCCTCAATACTGCTGACTGATTGGCTCTTGTCCAAGCTGGAGGCTGATGATTGACAGCATTGTGTGAGATACTGACCGTTTCATTACATCTGCATGATTTACCTCAATGAGACCAGAAACATTATTGATGGATGTATATGGTTTTCTGCATGACCACTTCTCCATTTATGCTGCCAATATCATCTGATATTTTTTCATTCTTTCTTTCTGTATTTTCATGCTGTTTCTGAGACTATGATCATTTGCTGGATTGATGAAAGCCTTCGTTTACGTGATAAATAGTCACAAATAAACCATAACTCATAACTGAAAATAATAATTATGTACATATAAATTGACTTCAACAGACAGAAACAATACATTTGTTCAGTTGTTCAACCTTTATGTGTTCATAAATTTTGCTGATTCAATGTAACTATATTTCTTTCCACACAGTTGTGATTTATTATTTCTTCTATTCTAATGTATGAGGAATAGTAGTCATCATTTCATATGATATGTAAATTGTATAACTATATGTTGAAGACTTACATCCTGGCCAGTTGGCAATTTGAAAGTTTGATTCTATATGACACCGCAAATCATCTAATGGTGGACTGAAGATAGAAGAGATTTCAGGTTTCCAGATTGTTCAGATTCTTAGAATAGGGAATCCCCTAATAATTCAATCCTCTATAAAAATTCAATCACCCTCAAATATGTGGACAAAATTCAATCACCCTCACATTTATGGACAATATTCAATCACCCTCAAATTTGAGAGACAAACTTCAATCGCACTCAAATTTGTGGGCAAAATTCAATCACCCTCAAATTTGTGAGACAAAATTCGATCACACTCAAATTTGTGGACAAAATTCAATCACCCTCAAATTTGTGGACAAACTTCAATCACACTCAAATTTGTGAGACAAAATTCGATCACACTCAAATTTGTGAACAAAATTCAATCACCCTCAAATTTGTGGACAAAATTCAATCACCGTCAAATTTATGGACAAACTTCAATCATCCTCAAATTTGTGGACAATATTCAATCACCCTCAAATTTGTGAGACAAAATTCCATCACACTCAAATTTTTGGGCAAAATTCAATCGCTCTCAAATTTGTGGGACAAAGTTTAATTACCCTCAAAGTTGTTGACAAGATTCAATCAATAAATCACCCCTAAATCAAAATCATCAAAATATTGAAGATGTAATGAGTTTTGTCCATTTTGTCAACCTCACCTAATAAATTTACTCACCCCTGATTTCATGGTGGGAAATGTCACTTTCTGTGATAAACTTATTTGGAGTTTTATCATAATTGTTTGCTTTCAATTTCTTTCTGTAACTTTAAATTGAATTTCAAATATTCAGTAAGTTTATTAATATGACAGCCTGTAGAGAGTTCAGGACAGCAGAGGATATTTGGAAATGTTTACAACTTCTGTCTCTACATGTACCTGCCTTTGCTATGATATTGCACCAAGTGATCTTGGTCCTAATTAGTGACAGTCCTAGCTTTCAAGGGCTGTTGATAACGCTTGCTGTAAACCAGACTGCAGAACAAGGAAATCTTTCAGGAAAATTGCTTCCCCACCCATTTACTCTGATATAGATTTTTTTCAATCGTTTTAGAATATCGACTAAAACGATAAATGTCACTTTTTTCTTGATTTATAGTCCTTCTTGCCAGGTCGCATTGAGGATTTGCAGTTTATATAATGATTTCCCATTGAGAGATGGTGTGCTATTGGTTCTGATAATGGGACATAATGGAAATCTTTCCGACCCATTACATTTAAGTACGCAGTTAATTGTCTCTCTCTACTGCCCATGAATGAGACGTGCGACGAAGCAGATGTTTGTTGTGATCGTTTATTCTCTACAGAGAAGAGTTACCCTTCCCTGACTAGCTACATTCAGCAGGATAGTTCACTAGGATCGGATCAAATTCTGTCACTTATCTCCGTAGTCTTAGCCCTGATTTTATGGGTGGTATATCCCTCAAGTCTCCTTCTCAGAGGTATTGATTTCTCTGTAGTCTGTGTAATACATGGACAGAGAGTGCTGAGATCCCCCGTCTCCAAGGCTTACCGTTTCCAAGCCAGGACTGCCAGAGTCAAATGCAAAGAATGGGGAACTAAGTAAGATGCAGTCAAATTTGATGATTTAAAAATGAGAAAATATGAAAAAGTCCTGTTAAATTGAATGAAGTGGGGTGGGCTGAAACCTAATTTGATATAACTTAATACAAGAGTCTTTTCTTGATTTGTATGAAATTGGTTTTACTATGGTGAAGCAATCAGTTGATAGATGGAGCGGAGCCAGTCTGAGAGAGAGGGAGAATGGTGTGCGACGTTTGGCGCTGCAGTGTTGATAACTCCTGATTGTATTTTCCTCTGTGCTAACCCACTAATCATAGCTCCACGCTATAACTGAGTGACATATTTAACCCCAGTTCTGCACAGAATGTGCTGGATCACTCTTTCCATGTAATTCCAGGGTGGGTGGAAATTGAAATTGTCCAATTGTTTATTGACTTCTGCTGCTTGGGATGGGCGCTATGCCAATTATAAGGTTCATTCATGGAAGTATTCTCAATGTTGTAGTAATATAGAGAGTTTTATTTGAAGAGAGCATTACCGAAATTTCATGAAAATCAATGATAGCCAAGTTTTCTGTAATTCTAGCTACTGAGTGTCAGATCTGACGGTAGTATCTTTTACTCCAGCTACATACAACCCCTGCATGTAGGTTCTTCAATGAATTCATATGATCTATTATATATATATACTTATAAAATAGGAAAATACAATTTGGTCATGGCCAGTCATCCCCTGGGACCATATATGCTTGAACTTGACAGAGAACATACATGGTGCACCTGGATTGCAACGGTCAATTTTCAACTTATTCAGTCGAGACAATAGAAGAAAAGATGATGAGAGAAGAACCATGTGATAAAAGAGCGACTCCCTGGGAATTGCATGGATGTAAACTGATGACATCAGAGAAACTGTGAACATGGCAGTGAGCATGATCAATGGTAGTAGTTACTTTAGTTTGCCGAATAAAACGTTATTATAAGGTTATTAACTATCACATTGCATCCAAATAGTGTTACAGATCAATTCACCACCCACATAGTCTCTGGTTGAAATATAGCTGAACTCTTCTCGAGAATGCTCATGTACGTATTTTGTTGGATCTGCCACTCAGAGGCATTCACATCCCAACATGCATCCTTTTCATTACATGCTTTGAAGATGCGCTATATGTGAGATGAAATATTCATTTTTTTTCTTCAAATTGATGAAGTTTTGGGCTGCCATTTTCATCATCAATTACAATGTACCATTAGCACTGAAGTATAACCACCTAGTACTGTCTTAAGAGTCCCGAGTTGCTATTCCTGAAACTTTATCAGGGTTATCAGACATGCTTTAAAAATGTACATGCTTATGAGACGAAAGATTTGTAGTTAGTTTCCCCCATAATTTCAGGCAATATTGTATAATGAACTTCCAACGGTTTTGATTGAAGACCCTTGAAACTTTGTAACTAAACATTTTTTTTTTCACTGAATTTAGTTTAACGTGAGGGCAAAAGTGTCCGCTCAATTTTTCAGATGTAATACACAATATTTTGTATGTACTGCAAAATATGAATATCAATATAGATTGGAATATAGTAAACTTTATTTAAGATGATGACCTGCTCAGCCAAGAAGGCCAATCTTCCACAGGGTCGACATAATGTTCAAATCAGTTATTGCAAGGACAGTGAACTATGATCGGCATCTCGACCGTGGTGCATGACAGGGATAAAACAGTGGCTGCTGAATATGCATTATATAAATTATCCACTGTAAGTAACTACAATTTATTTCCATCTGTTCATGTTCCCTGGCCCGCTTCAGTTCATAATGAAAACAAGGCTTGTAATAGAGTTTCGATTTCTGTTGATCAAAGACTGTCAAAAAGCATCGCATAACATGCTGGATTTACCTCTTGAGATGTCCCCACGCATACCACATCGGTAAATTTATATTCATTTGTCATTAGGCTGGTCAAAATGTGCAGAGTTTAGCCAAACATCTGATATACCATACTATAACAGCTTGTGTGAGGGTGTGGAAAATGTCAGACCATTTTGCCAATTTTACAGGCATGTACACCACAATGTCTTCAGATCCGCACCAAACAGCTAGTTCAAATTATCACACAATAGCTCATTCACAGGATTGTACACAATACATTCATTCCAGTAATCATCAAGTCTGGCTGTCTGTGATGCTGTCACTAGAGATGACTTCCTACAAACCAGAACCATCTGTATTGACAGAATGTTAAACTTTATCGGGCCCACATTTAGCGCACTCAATTTTCTGTCCCCTATCGACCCTGCAATAATGGGGGACAAGTGCACATTGAAGATGTGCACATCCTATTCATGTTTTGGAATGTTCGAGTTTTGTCAAAATTACCACAAGTTGGAATGCCATTTTCCCCATCAATTTCAGTGTAAAGTTGGCAATCTGATTTGAACTAGTTCCACAGTTCTGACTGGAGGTATTTGAAACTGTTTATTCTTGCTATAACGTATAAGCACACTTTGAAGTTATGTACATCATATTCATGTTACTTGCATTTGGAATTATGATGGGTAAATGTTATGAAGTGAAGGGTAATCATCAGCTACAATGTAGTTTAGATTGCTCCCAAATAGCGCTATCTGTTCACCAACCACATAGTCTCTGGTTGAAACACAGCTGAATTCTCACCTACATGTAGAATGGTTATTTTTTTTTTATTAGATCTAGAACAGAGGCATTCATGTCCAGGTGGATGTCTTTTTCATTCATCTGATTGTACTTCTTCCAGGGATCAGGGATCAGTTCTTCATATTTTTAAATCCTTTTTAGGATAGCTAGCATATACATGTTCATAAAGTTACCCCCAGGATGTGTTTGCAATGATGCATTATGGGGCAAAAGTATGCTCCTTTTGAAAACAACCATGTAATTTAACAGCTCTGGACTGAGCCTTTTGAAGTGTCCATGTTACAGTAAAAGGGTATGAAGATGATCATCTGTTCTGCTGCTGTTTTATGAGCAAGTCTGTTGCATCATTTTGTGGTTGATGGGTGTTTGTGATTGATAGAGTGATGATCAGTCCTGACAGCTGTACATGTCCTGTTTGTCAGGGAGAATGAGCCTGTCCTATGCCTTCCTGCTCCCCATCCCAAGAGAAGGCACATTAAAGCATGGAGTTTGTGTTAGATTTTCTATTGATCCCCTGGGATACATGCACATGTATATGCAGGATGTGATATACCAGGATTTTTCTTCTATCAGTGGTCATAAGTATCAACTATCATAAACAATTAACTATTTAATCAAATTCAAATTTTCCACCATGATATAATATATAATTTCCACCTTGATATGATGTAATATAACCAGGGGTTGATCAAATTTATGGAAACAGGCAGGAGACAGAAATGATCCAGAAAGCATGCAGATTATATAGTCGCTCAATGATTTCCGTGATTTTAGCATGCATGTATTCAAGGGTGTTGTTGACTGAAATGATCTAAAGCATAACTATATTGTCTGATTTGTAGTAAGGTCAGTACTGGGGTATTACTGTCCTTTTATAAGCTTAACATTTCTGGACAAAGACCTGACATGTATGGCATGTATGTAGGTGGCATTGAAGTGTGAAGGTATCAATGTCAGACTTTAATAGCTGCCATGAACAGTCCTTAAAACAGGTTATGGAATATTTCATAGCTCAGATAACAGGTACTACTTCTGGATTTGACTGTACTGATTGGCCAGACTGGACACAAGCTCAAACCCACTGATCAATCTACTCTGGTCAGTGTCAGTAACAGTTACAGGGCCACTGGGAGCCTGAAACTGAAAGTGATGTGTGTAGGTGTGTGAGATGTATATAGCACCCACTCAAATATGACAATACCTGTATTACCTCACTGACACCTAACAGGTTATAATTTTTGCAATAAACTTATGCCTGATTCCCAGTATAATTAAAGTTAATCAATGGAGGGATTCATTTACTTAGACACTCCATCATGGTATGATGTAGAACATGCCTTGCAACCCATTCCCCCACACTTTCCTACACAGACAAAGTTTTGGCTCTTTAGCAATGGAAGGTGCATCGATACCAGATTCTTGGCAAGAATTTTGGGTTTGTAATTTTACTCTCCTTCCTACAACATAGGAAATATTTTAAATAATTGAAAACTGCACTATTTGCAACCTGGAATTTTACCCCATGATTTAGACATAGGAAAGAGAGCCAAATTTGTCCCATCAATTAGCCACAGCCGCTGCCACTGCAAATAGCCACCTCCACCACAGCATTTTAATTTGCTGCGGCTGGCAATGTATCACTCCATTTGAACAAGATATTATTTGATCACAATGTCAAAATGATTACCACAAATCAGAGCTGGTCCGTAATTTTCATATTGGTTAAAATTAAACTCTTCTTTTCATCTAGTGTTTTCTGGCTGGAGATTCCAAGTGTGCACTTAATATCATGCTATACTCTGTTTTAGTTGAACGTGAAGCTAATTCTGTCTGGATATTCATTGCTATTTTATTGCCAAAATCAAACTTTACCTTTCAAAGGCAAATAATCCAGACACACCCTGTCACTAAAATATCCTATCTCGGAGATGGTACCATTGTTGTTGTTTAGCATGTGGTGATTATACATGTATTTTTTTGTATATGCAGGAGAATGTAGGCTGTATAGGTTCTGTGAATTGTAAATGATCTGCTGTCACTATTCTCAACTGTTTGTACAGTTGCAGGGGCGTCGCTAGGGGGGGGTCGTCAGGTGCGAACGACCCCCCTTGGACGCGCCAAAAAAAAAAACCAGAAGAAAAAGCAAAAAAACAAAACAAAACAAAAACAGAGAAAACGAAAATAAAAACAAAACAAATAAAGCAAAAGGGAAAAGAGAGAAATAAAAAATGCCGTCCACTTTTGATTTAGTGGGAAGGGGGGGGGGGGGCAATATCTTTGGGCCCTCCACTTTTCAGCATCCCTAACTGACCATGTCCCAACATAAAAATTACAGATAGAGTGCCAGGACGTGCAGTGGTGTGTTATAGGCCTGTTATGTTTGTGTCAAACCAGGAAGTCAAATGGAGTCCGGCATATTCTTCAATATCGATGCGGGTTTTTGCGAAACAAATGTGAAAATAGAACCATAAATCTATATACATTGTGTTCAGATTTGTTTCCGAGAAAACGCGTAAAACGCATCTCCGGCAACCAGAGACCCCGGAGCTTCCAGGGCCTAGGCGGCCCCTGGACCCTCGCCTGTCAGGTTATGCGAATCGCTCATTTTAGCTTTGTGTAAATGAATGGCTCTAATGTTCCATGAGTTCATCGCCTTTTTATGTGTTTTTTTTTAATGTGTTAAATATAACTAGAAAGTCAAATGGATTCGCGGGCATGAAGTATGATTTTTTTCAATATCGATGAGTGCTTATAAATGCGAAACATACGTGAAAATAGAACCATAAATCGGCATATATTATGTTCGAATTTATTTCTGGGAAAACGCTTAGAACACATCTCTGGAGATCTGGAACTTCGGAGCTTCCGGGGCCTAAGCGGCCCGTAAACCCTCGCCTGTTGGTCTGTGAGGATTTTCTTGTTTTATCTTTGCGTGAATGAATGGTATCGGTAGGCATATTGGTTTCCCTCCCAAGAACTAAAAGTCATCGTTTTGTATGTTTTAAATATAACTAGAACGTCAAATGGATGCACGCATGAAGTGCGATGTTTTCAATATCGATGCATGCTTATAAGTGCGAAAAATCGTGAAAATAGAATCATAAATGTGCATGCAGTATGATCAGTTTTATTTCCGGGAAAACGTTCAGAACGCATCTCCGGCAATCTAGGACCTCGAACCTTCCGGGGCCTAGGCGGCCCATGGACCCCCGCCTGTTGGGCTGTGATAGTGGGGCCCCCACTTTCAATTACATTCCGGCGACACTTGGTTAGCCTACGAGGTATATCGGCCCAAAGCATTATTATTGTGTTTTCAAGATGACAAGTCTGAAGAGAATAAAATATAATACTGATATTTGACAAATGATGTGTTAGTTTAATTGTTGGAAATCGCTCAGAATGCATCTCATGCCATCTAAGGTCAAAAAACCTCTATAATATAACCCTAAATCTGCATACATTATGTTCAGATTTAATTCCGGGAAAACGCTTAGAACGCATCTCCGGCGATCTAGGACCCCGGAGCTTCCGGGGCCTAGGCGGCCCCTGGACCCTCGCCTAAAGCGCTATGATAGTCGACCCCCCCTTGAAAAATCCTAGCGACGCCCATGAGTTGACAATATTCTTCTGATAATATAACCCGCCATATCTAGAAACAAGTCATCAACTTTGAATAGATTTGAATATAAAACTTAGTCAGATTGACCTATATTTTCTGAATCACTACTAGATTGAACTGTGAATTTTGTCACCAATTGCTTGTTGCCATGAAATGCTTGTTCTTCAAAAAGGGCCCTAGTTTAATACCACTAAGGCCAAGGGGTTCTCAGCACATTGCACGGTTCAATTTTTTATCTGAAGTAAAATAGTTCTGCGTCTGCAAGTCTTTTGCCATGACAAATCTTTTAATTGTGGGGTCTGAAAATTACGAACCATGAATTCTTGCGGGGAGTCCTGCTTCAATGCACCTAGTGCCACTGCTGTCAGGGCAAATCTATCATCTATTGTCTAAGGATCAGTTTCAATTAAGTCGGGAATTAGGCATTTGCAAATTCATCTAGATTTTCATTTCTTCCATGTTTTTCCCTTCTAGGAATAAGCTCATGCTCACTGAACTAAAATGAGTAATTATTGAATGGAGTGAAAACGATGTGCTTGCTGATGAAGGGTGTTACATTCTGTCATCCTAAAAGCTTCCATTGCAAAAAATAGTAGGTCAAACTGCCATGTTATCCATTGGGAAACCTTAAAGGGCCCAGTCCCTTAGCTGGTGAAACACTCAACGCACATCAGAATGCCAGTGCCAAATTATCCGAAGTCCTGATAGACTGAAGACTAACAATTAATCTCAGGAAATGATTCCGAGGAAAACTGACAAGTAGATCCCCTATCGTGAGGGCAAGGAAACAAGCTTGAGGTTATAGTGTAGTCCCAATATCCTCATCTCTCATATTGATACTTGATCTTATTGTATTGCCAAAAATACATGTATTGTCACATTCTGTAATATTTTAACATGTTCTTTATATATATAAATCTTTATTTATTGAGGGTAATCCAATCAGTTATAAACTGTTCTTCCAAGAGGCCCTCCAAAACAAAAGTGTACGAAATAAGAATAATATCTCTTTATAAGGAAATCTCTTTATATAAGGGCGGCGGGGGGGGGGGGGGGGGAATGTTAGTTGATAATTCGATCATTAAGAAAGGCTTGATTGATGTTTTCAAAGTAGGAGTAGAATGAATGTGTCAGAAATAAATAAATAAATGCACAACATTTCAGGATCAAGGCAAAGATTTGAAATACATGTATCTGTGGGGGGAGCCAAAAGCCTATATGTACTTAGCGTGCACTGGAGAATACAAGACCGATCCTACAAGACCATCCATTCCATCTGCTGGTGATCAATACTATAAAGTTTCTGTTGCCGTATTTGCATTTGCCAAGTTTCCTTGGTTTTGCTATGGAAAGGATTGAAGCACTTTACCTGTCCCGTATAGACATGTTCATATAATGGCCATCTCCTTTCCTCTGTCTTTTCACTGTAACCATGGAGCCTACTATAGTAGGCTCCATGCTGTAACTCAGACAGACTGGGCTACTTAGAGTATCTGTAAATATTTGACCATGCCATTGAAAGCAGGATACACCTCTGTCCAGAAGATCTTGCTTTATAGTCTTAACCCCAGGTCCCATAGTGTCCAGGCTGGTGAAGTGGGTATTGAATCTGAATGTACTGGAAGTTACGATAGGTGAGAGGATTGAGACGTCTCCAGCAGTTCAATGATATTCAAGGATAACTCTGATAATGTGCAGGACAGAAATAAACTGTGCCGGGCCACCAATTTCACCCTCTACCTCCTAAAGTAAACCTTGTCTGACCCCATACCATAATATATTTCAGGAACTTACATTATGCTAAACTTAATATTCAAGCCATTCACTACCCCTGGGGCACTGAGCACCACCTCTATCTCCTGACGTATGCCTCGCCCGTTCCCATATGCTAATGTAATTTGGTAGCTAATTGACATCATGCTACACTTATTCAATGCATTGCTCCTCCCCATACCCTCTTGTTTTCTCTGCACGTGTGCTAGTCAGACGTGATTGTAAAGAGTTCTCTTATATGAGTAGTTGAAGAGGTAACCTAGAGTTATTTTTTTTTATTTTCCTGTATTGCTAATTTCTAGTATGTATGTCTGATAATGTCACCCCGTCAGTCAAGAGACGGTGTGAATCTTTTTTTGGCTGCTAGAAGACAACCATTCCTATTGTTTTACTTGCCGAGCGCAAGTGTGTTACAGACAGACTACTTGCGCTGAGTGCGGGGACTGGGATGACATCGTTTTGCGATGGTATGCCAACAGCTAGACGCAGAGTCCTCCTAAAAGCAGCTGGCGACTGGAAGAAGTCAGCTGAAAGAGATATGTCGATGAATGAGGACATGGAAGACGGAGATTCATCTGCCCCGTTTCCTCTCAGCGGTACCGTGAAAAGACATACAGCGAACCCGGGATCAAGCCAGTCAACATTTCCCAGTGCTTACCGGCTAAGCGAAGACAGAGACAGCCCAGCCGTCTCCTGTGGAAAAGGTCTCTGGGAAACAGAATAAAATGTTCACGATCTCCACGACAATTCACACCTTCACAGTGTGCTATCAGGACACTCATAGCATCCTGTGCCGAATCACCGGGATGGACCTCTATATTTATGGCTTATGACAAGTATCTGGAGGACAACATCACTCTGAAGAAACCAACTTTCGGGTTCTACACTCTCCATGGAGCGACCTTACCAGAGAAACCACCGGTTCCTGATTGGGGTCTGGACCAGGTACTCAAGTCTACCAAACCTCCATCTCTGGTATTACCTCTGAAGCAAATCGACCATGCAGTTACAAGTCATGTTACTGGCCATACATCGGATTACCTCTTGCTCAGACTGGTTATCACGGCGACTTCCCAGGAAGAGAACATCCAGGTTGATGGTTCCATCCTTTTACCAGCGACCCAGAGGAACTTGTTTGAAGGCTTCATCGATACCCATAACAAAGCAAATGCTGATATTATGGAGGCTGGAGCTTTCTCTTACGTATCACTGTTACGGACCCAGCGATCAGCGTTTTTGAAGAAACCGAAAGTGCACAATTACTCCTTCAGCCTCTAGCTTCAAAGAAACTTTTCAATAACGCAATTGAAAAACTAATGCCTGGAATTCTGGAAGAACGACTTCATGATCCTGAGTGTGGCACAACAATGGAGTAAGTCAGCACCAAAATCTAAGTCTGGTGAATGTCAGGACCAAGCCAAGACCAAACCACAGTCAACTAAGGACCAGACTCGGACCGATCTGTCATCCATTTTTCATCCACAAGCCAAGCCTGCTCAAGCCAGGGGCCGTGGAGGGAAGCGTGGCAGATCTTCCTTTTCCCGAGGCGGAGGTTTGGATCGACGCAATTGACTACGAACACTCCTCCATCAATTATCATCCTATCACCACATACAAACTACCAGATTTCCAACAGTTCCATCATCCGATCATCGGTGGTTGGTTACACAAGTTTTGGACGAATTGGCAACTTATTAGCCGAGACACGTGGGGCATCAATGCCATCAGGACGGGATTCAAGTTTACATTCCAGAAATTACCAAGCCTGATGTCCTCATCTCCCAGTCCAGCCGGACCACTTCCAGACTCTATTGTCATTGGTAACCACTCTCATCACCAAAGGAGCCGTGAGAGAATTTTCTCGGACTGAGAAGTGTGCAGGATTTACAGCCCTGTGTTCCTGTTACCAAAGAAAGGAACAGACCAGTTGTGAATGATCATCCATCTGAGACGATTCAACAAGCGGTTCCTGGCACCTCGTCCACACTTCAAAATAACGTCGGTACCATCTATCCGAGGCCGCCTAGGGATTGGTTGGCTTCGATAGATTTACAGGACACGTATCTCCATATACCCATACATCCAAGAAATCGTCGTTACCTATGCTTCATCATAGCCGGGAGGTGGTTCGAGTTGCAGGTTCTACAAGATCATCCAAATGGATTGGCACCTCCACAAGGAGGTATTCCAGCAGATTGCCATCATTTGGGAACTGCCTCTGATAGACCTGTTTGCCATGAGAGTCAACGCACAGCTACAGCTCTTCGTCAGCCCCATCATGTATCCACAAGCCCTGGCCATCGATGCCTTATCGATCAAGTGGGACAATTTCCTGGCCTATGCCTTCCCGCCGATCGCCCTGATATAGGAAGTTCTTCTAAAGATCATACAGCACGACTGCGTCATAATCCTCATCATGCCTTGGCCGCGTCGCCCCTGGTTCCCGACCCTGGTGCGGCTATTGATTGACATGCCACGTCGTCTACCAGCATGGACCATCTTGCTACACCAGACTCACAGCGTAGTACAGCACAATGCCCAGTGGCTGCGCCTGCAGATTATCGAGAATGCCCTCACAGATGGGGTTTTCCAGAAACTATGGTATCAGCAAACCGATCTTCCACATCTCAACTGTACCAATCAAAGTGGTCTTATTTCATCGCCTGGTGCCAGCCTTGACAAATCAATCCCAATACTGTCTCTATTCCAGTAGTACCAGACTTTCTCCTCCATTTACATCAGGAGAAGAAGTTTCAGATCAGTACCATCGAAGGATACAGATGCCTGTCTACAAGTGTGAACATCAGCCAGGACGACAACATTGCTTCACCACTCCGTGCGATCGCATTACAGTCTCGACGAACTCGACAATTACTACCCAAGTGGGACCTTGGGGTTGTCCTGGGTGCATTATTTCGGCCTCCATTCGAACCTCTACAGTCAAGTTCTTTGAAGGCACTATCTTACAAGACAGCATTTCTTTCAGCCTTCGCCTTAGCAACAAGGATATTCTGAACTGCACGCCCTGAAGAGAAAGTCCCTCACCTGGACGGAGAATTTGTTCAGAATATCATTCCGCTCGGTTCCGGAATTCATAGCAAAGAATGAGTCCACTCGTTAGAGCCCTTGTGCGCAACGATTATACTCGATTCTGGCACTATCAGATTTCGCCAGCGGATTGGAAGATGATCTCCTCCTCTGCCCTGTAAGAGCCATCCACCATTATCTACATCGCACAGATCCAATCAGTCAGGTTTATTGTACGATTTTGATGTACAAAGTATGAAAAAATGACAATAACATATTAAAAGCAGGATTAAAACAATGGGTTATTACAAGGACATGTCCAACAAAATGCCCCTTATTCCTATCACGACACCCGACAGCGACATCCGATATCACCAAGAAGACGATAGCATCCTGGTTGAAAAAGACGATACACTGGGCATATCAACTTGCTATAGATGCCTCTCCTCTGCTAGCGTCAGTATCTTCACACGAGATTCGAGCCATCGCCACTTCCTGGCCCCTGTGGAGGAACCTGTTGCTAAATGATATAGTCCAGTCCTGTGCATGGACAGCCAACTTGACTTTTTGTACCATTTTCTATTTACGGGACATGTCCGTCCAGACTGACAGGGTGACAACGCTAGGACCTGTAGTAGCAGCCCAGCGCAGAGTCCACTAGTCATCATGTAAAAAGGGTGAGGGGAGGGGGGGGGGGAACAACACCGCCGTCAGACCAGCAAGCAATTAAGTCCCAAGCCTGTGGTGAGTACCACTAACAGCCATGTCGGAGGCAAAGACGGCAACAACAGCATGATCAGCTGGTCCCCCAGTAGTCGGCCTTGACAGCCGGTATTTACATAACCCCTTTTTCTCACCGTCTTATTGGTTGCTCTTTGACATCCCTACGCTTCTCTCATGACATGGGAATTCTCTAAGAGTAATTTAGGGTGCCAGATCTAGATTATCACAGGTGGCTTAAGCTGCATCTCGAGCCAGGAACTACAAGTTCGGCGTCCCAACCACCACCTGCTATCACATGAATGTGCCCATCTCGTCCTCCCCTCACGCTGCGACTTTGTCACAACACGTCTTGTGTTGCAGAGGAAAAAGAGGACGAGCTCGAGTGCGCATGCGTGGAGCAGCGCCACCCGAGACACCAAGGGGAAATAACTTTTGTCTGCAAATGGGATCTCCAAAGGAGGAATATAGCAGTGATAGCAGGTTTGATTTGATAACAAATATATAACATTGTTTACAAATGTCTTATTTTTTAAATAGAATATATTTGTTTTAGAAATATTGCTCTGACTGCAATGCTACTAGTTCTGCCACCCTCAATGAATTGCAACCCCAAAAGGGCCCGATCCCAGGTGGAACCCCATGTTCTTCATGGCTATCATTCTGATTTGGCAAAATAGAAGGCAAGAATGAAAACTTGCATATGTACAGGATTTTAAAACCATTTATGCTGTTCTCAAGCTCCTGATCAAAGTTGGTCTCCTTTGAAGTAACAAAGCCTGGATCTAGCTGAAGCTGAATTCCTCTTATTATCTCCTTGATAAGAAGGACATCAAATTTGTTTAGCCCAATAATGATATTATTATCGCATCCATCGCCAAGTGCATTTTCACAACATTGTAAAACTCCGCCACCATTAGCTCTACAAAGCAATGTCTTTGCTGCAATTTGTAATGATTAAATAATGGATAAAAGGCAATCGGGCAAAAGGCAAACATTACTTTATTGACATGATTGATCCTAGCTGTGTAATTTGGTACAAGTAATCCATTTTTCTCTCCATCTTAAGTGGCTTTGCTTGTTAGTAGTAGACTTTCATCTTGAAGGGTTTTTGATCAGTGGCTATGAATGTTTTATGGCTCTGTTTAACAATTACCAGGAAGCTAATCATAGTTGTCAAATGATGGTCTAGAGAAGTGCAAGTGATATTCTCTTTCTTTGATTTTGCTTTGATTATTTATGAACATGTTCATAATTGAATTTGATAACCATACAGCTCATTTTTCATTGTTTATTCTTTGTTTGAATTCTTTTGGGAATTAGATAATGGGTTTGGAAGTGATTATTGTCACTTCAACCGTCCACCAAATTATAACTTTTTAATTTCATGGTACATGTATTTGAATTATTTGGGAAATATGAGATAACACGATATATCCCAGGATCTAGTGTACTTCAGTTCTGAAAGGATTATCCCATTCAATGCTTTATTTTTAAAGCGCACTTTTTTTTTCGCTCTTGCACGCTTTATTCTCGATCGAGGTGCACCTTTTTTAGCGCATCTAAAATATCCAACTACCGTTGACACGTATGGTGTGTAGGCTCATATGCACGGCATGGCACAAAAACAATGTCGGGCTGCTCGATTACAAATGTGCCCAGCCCATTTAAGCCCGGCACACACGAGAGCTATCTAAATAAGCTGAGCTAATGGCCTCAATTGCCTGTCAGCTCAGGGGCTAGCCCTTGTGTGCGGGCAGTTTTTGGTGAGTTTTTGGCTTCGCGAGACCGGGAGAAAAATATCAAACTTGTTTGATATTTTGCCTCGCGAGGCCAAATCCTCAGCGTGTGCGGTGAACGCAAGCCAACAGCTCAGCAGTTTTATTACCCCTCAGCCTATTAGGCTGCGGGGTCTTGTCGTTGGCATGTACGTCCGGTCGTCCGGTCGTTCGTCCGGTCGTCCGGTCGTCCGGTCGTCAACAATTCTTGTGATCGATCTAGAAACCGAACCGTTGCTTCTAGAGACTTCAAATTTGGTATACAGAATTGTTGGGTGGTCAACCACAAGCCTATTGAATCTGGACCCGATTGGTTGGAAACTTTGGCGGCCATCTTTAATTTATGCGAAACCATGAATCTTGTGTATCTCGGAAACCATTTTGCTGTTCAGTGTGAAACTTTGTAGAGATTATCGATACATCAAGAAACTTTGAAAGAATGACCAAACCAGTTTTCCTGATTAGGTGAAAGCCTTGGTGGCCATCTTTAATTTATGCAGAATCTTTAATGATGTATTTCTTTGATACCATTGAAGTGTTCTATACGAAACTTGATATACAGCATCGATGTATCAAGAGACTGGACTTGCACTGAATAACCACATCAATTCTTCTGAGAGGCGGGAAGGATGGTCGGCCATTTTTAATTTATGCAAAATCATTAATGATCTCTATCTCTGATACCGTTTAAGTGCTCGATATAAAATTTGGTAAACATCATCGATGCAGCAAGAGACTTATGATGAATGACAGAACTGGTTTCTCTGATTGGGTGAAAATCTTGGTGGCCATCTTTAATTTATGCAAAATCTTTAATGATATATATCTCGAATACCATTTAAGTGTTCTATATGAAACTTGGTTTACAGCATTGATGTATCAAGACATTCACAATGAAGATCAGTTCCTCTGAATGACCGGAAGGATAGGCGGCCATCTTTACTTTATGCAAAATCATTCTGATACCGTTCAAGTGCTCGATGTAAAATTTGATATACATCATCAGTGCATCAAGAAACTTACGATGAATGACAGAACTGGTTTCTCTGATACCGTTTAAGTGCTCGATATAAAATTTGGTAAACATCATCGATGCAGCAAGAGACTTGTGATGAATGACAGAACTGGTTTCTCTGAATGACCGGAAGGATAGGCGGCCATCTTTAATTTATGCAAAATCATTAATGATCTCTCTCTGATACCGTTCAAGTGTTCGATGTAAAATTTGATATACATCATCAGTGCATCAAGAAACTTACGATGAATGACAGAACTGGTTTCTCTGATTGGGCGGACTTTCTACATCACTAAGGGGCCACTGTTCAGCGACTAATGTTGTCATACTTCAACAATGACTTTGCTGTCGACTCGGCTGAAACAACCAAGATAAACGACTTCTTCCAAGAGCGTGGGCTCTTTCCCTTAATCCACATCACCCCATGCAACCACAGATCTTACGACAACCATTGACCAGATTTTCACCAATTTCAAACTCACAGATATACAATTTGGGGTGCATGAAACATATTATTCATATCACAAGGCTGTTTGGATTGCCATCCACCCATCCTCATCCTCTGCTTGATCACAGATGGAAAGAGACAGACAATCAACAGGTACACAGGGATTCATACAGTTATTGCTATCAAAGACTTTTATTATTGTTTAGATTATTATTAGGGTTCAAAGCCAAAATGGCTTGAAGCCTTTTATTTTTGTTCAGAATATTTCTGTTCTTCCGCCATATTTTTCGTACGCGCTATGTCAAAATATTTATTATAATCCTTCAATGCATCCAACATCCCACACTGAATTTATCATATTTTAATCTTTTACAAGCCACTGCTAAAGCATCTTCTGCATTCAACCAAATCTTTCAGGCTTTTACATATGCATTTTTCATTCATTGTGTACCAATATACACTGACTAAAACTGTCTGGCTGAGGGGTTGTTGCACCTTTTAGGTGCTGCCTCATGTTTGACCAGCCAATAGAAACGTATCTCGAATTCACGTGATTTTTACGGCTGTTCAAAATGAGCTATCACATGATCTCGAAGAAGGTGTTCTGCGGGAACCGGTGATCCTTTTTCTCACTGTGTGCGCTGAAACCACACGAGAGCTAGCCCCTGAGCTGACAAGCAATTGAGGTCGTTAGCTCAGTTGAAAGCTCTCGTGTGCACCGGGCTTTAGGTTGCGCCCTGTCTCTTTTAAAACCGTTCCCTGTTGCTATGTTCCATGAATACAGGTTGTTTATTTCCAAATTCTCAACATCCCCACACATAGTTGAACTTTACGCTCACTAGTATACTAAATATCAAGATTAAATGCCGGTACTAAGTTTGAAGTTCCAATACATATAATTTGGCTACAGTTATTCTCATGTGGACCCTGCTCATTCGTTGGTAATCTGTCCAACCTAAAAAGTTCATTCTGTGAATCGTGGGTGATCGGCGCCACATGGACACGCAAGTCAAATTTTATGAGACTGATATAAAATGCTGCATTATTCCAGGAATTACAAATCGAATTGAAGCCCTGTTGAGCTACGGCCCATTCCGCCTGAATATAAAGCCTGTTTAGCAGCAGTAACAACAACATATTTCCAAATTCCAGTAAAAATATGAATATCTTGAAAAAATACATAGTATGTTCTTGTGAGCTGAAAATCATATTTTGAGACCAGTAAAGATGTTCTATTTGTCATTAGTTCCAAAGATTTTAGTTCTTAAAAAAACATTGTTCAGTAATTATAGGTATATGGGGTTGGCCATTGGCAAATTGATTGGATCAATAAATATTTTTCTCAGCTTGATATGTTGGGAAATCCAAACAGATAATCATTAGAGCTCATTATATCACACTGGTATGGTACCATACACTCTGTCAATTTTATAGAGGATCATGCTCATAAGAAATTCCAGCTATCATCTCTTTATCGGTAGTCAAATAATACCATTGATTAACAATGTTGTGTTTTTTTTGGAGGACGGTAGCATCCGAAGTCTAGCGAAAAAGGAGTGTGAAAAATTTAGTATTCTGTTTGCCTTAATCATATCTTCTTAAAGTGAGAAAATCACTCCTCTGAAAATTTTCAGAAGCACGATTTTTAGCTCCCCTTGTCACTCCCCTTAACAGATTTAGGTGCACATAATTTAGCTCCCCTGCCTTAATATATACACATGAAGCGCTGCCAATCTGATGGGTTTCAAGCTTCTCTTTATTATTATTAAGGCTGTCGCTTCGCGCACAGCCTTATTGGATCAGCTTGGTCTCATGGGGGCCAAAATCGCTTTGTCCGCAAGATTGCGAAAAAACAAAGCAGTGTTGGGACTTATGTTCACAGTGCCAAATGTGGACAAGACATTGAACTGGAAATTCGTTATAATTTCATGGTGATTGGAACTAAAGAAAGTGCGTTTTTCTTCATCGAAATACACTCTGTTGACGCTGATTGTGAGGGTAATGGCGGCCAAATCTCGGATCAACGAGATATGGCGGTAGTTCGATAAAATCGAAATCAACCATCTCCCATGATACTTAGCGCAGTAATCAAGGGCAAGCATTCAGTGTAGATACTCATCATTGGCGGAGGTAGCGTGGGGATTCCCAGGAATGCCCTTTTTTATCCAATCGTAACTGTCGTTATTTGCTATCATGCCGGAGTTCTAAAAATGGCGGCGGAAGTCCAGCTCGATAATTGTTATTACTTTTGGCGTTTATGGAAATAAAATGAGCTATACAGAGGAAATAAATGACCAGGGAGGTTGACAAATATTTATTTAATCCATAGGCCTACAAGGGCAAAACGGTGAGTCACTTCACTTATTGAAGCAGGAACCATGCGATGTAATCTAGGTCGGGCGGCCAAAACTTTCAGTTCGTTGTCAACATAATAAAATCAGTAACAAAATCAAATGTTACTATAGAGTTTAGGTCCAGCCAGTTGAACAATGAATTGAGGGATCTTTATCTACATTCAAAGAAGTAATAATTTTAGTTTTTATAGATCGATATTATAAACAAAAACAAGTAAATAGACTTGCCAAGTCGTCCCATATAAACAGTCAACTGGTCCAAAGCCAACTCGTCCCGTAATGCAGACCGTCTTGAACAATGAATTCAAAAATGTCCGATGTTGTGGAGCACAGACCTGCATTTCACAGAAATAAATTTCGCCTCCAAAGTTCAAAAGCTACAGTTCAAAAGCTCACAGGCCCAAAGCTCCCAACTATGATATACATCTGGTTGTTTAAGAGGCATAACACATATGCCATTGTCAATCAGCCCTTATTATAATGTTACTTATTATAATGTTACTGTCTAGCCTCTTCAACACATGTTTTGAATTGTTGTGGAGCTCACTGATTATAGATTACAGATTAAATAAACCGCATCTAACACCCACTGGAACCAATTTTTTGGGGGGATTAGAAGTTTGTGAAAACATCCTTCAGGATAGCACAGATCGGCCATGGAAAATAACTTTAAATGGAAGAAAGTCCTGTCCATCCTCTGTAGAGGAACTTAGATTACACACTTCCATCTTATAATTTTACAATCGATCAGTTTCTTTTGTCGTGAAACTTCGCTGAGATAGCTATGAGGTCACAGAAAGTGACCAACCTTCTCTCTCAAATTCAAATGCCCATCTTATCAGATTTTCGGAAGTTCGGAAGACCATGAATACGCGTCAGGATAGCTGTGGGATCCGGGAAAGTATGTGAGGAGTAAAGGGGGTACATTACCATGTCTTTATGCAGAAATATTTGGATGATTTGCTAAATATTCTGTTGAAACAGAACTTTTTGAGCTATGTGTGTACTAACAAATTCAATGTCGTGTTATGATTGAACTGGGGCTATTCGGTATTGCCGATGATACGCGACTAAACTTTGTGTTGTCGTCATATATGTCCGTCCGTCCGTCCATCACACCTTTCTCGTTACCCAGATATCTTTAGAATGGCTTACCCTAGGCACACCAGACTTGCAGTGCACACCCATATGCTCGTGAACCAGAACCCTATTGGTTGGAAACTTTGGCGGCTGTCTTTAATCTATGCGAGACCATCATAGCTTTCTCATTACCAAGATATCGTTAGAACGACTTAACCTAGGCACACCAGTGCACATCCATATGCTCGTGACCCAGAACCCGAATGAATCTGGATCAGATTAATTGGAAACCTTGGCGGCCATGTTTAATTTATGCAAAACCGTTAATCTTGTGTATCTCGGGTACATTCTCGCTGTTCAGTGTGAAACTTGGTATAGATTATGCATCAAGAAACTTTGAAGGAATGATCAAATCAGTTTCCCTGATTCGCTGGAAACCTTGGCAGCCATCTTTACGTTATGCAAAATCTCAAATGATATATATCTCTAATAGCATTGAATTGTTCTATATGAAACTTGGTATACAGCGTCGTGGATATCAAGAGGGTCGCAATGAATAACCATATCAGTTCCTCTGAGTGGTGGGAAGGATGGACGGCCAGCTTTAATTTATGCAAAATCATCAATGATCTCTATCTCTGATAACGTTCAAGTGCTCGATGTAAAATGTGGTATACATATACATCATCGATGCACCAAGAGACTTACGATAAATGACAGTTCTGGTTTCTGTGATTGGGCGGAAACCTTGGTGGTCATCTTTAATTTATGCAAAATCTTTAATGATGTATATCCCTGATACCATTTCAGTGTTCTATACGAAACTTGGTATATAGCATCGATGTATCAAGAGACTTGCAGTGAATAACCACATCAGCTCCTCTGAGTGGCTGGAAGGATCTCTATCATTGATACTCGGATCTCGATGTACAATTTGGTATACATCATCGATGCATCAAGAGACTTACGATGAATGACAGATCTGGTTTCTTTGATTGGGCGGAAATCTTGGCGGCCGCCTTTAGAGTCAGGGAAACTTACTTTGATAAGTTTGTGCTTCCGCCTGTTAGGCGGTAGACATTTGGTAAGCAGGCCGAACTCGTTTAATGACTTCAACGACCGAATCTAGCCGAATAGTAAAAAAGACCACCCCACATTAGAGACGATCAAAATAATGCCAACGAATGATAATATGAATCACAGACTTGCGACATCTTTGAAATGAAACGAAATGTAGTAATTTTTGGAAGATAATAAATTTATTCGAATTAAAATGTTGTCAACAGGATTGGGCGGTGATTGAAATTTCACTGGCAGTATGACTGAATTATTATAGGATTTACTATAGATTATGACTGATTTGTTCAACACTCTAAGGCCGAATGCACTTGACTGAATTTTCTTCGATAAATGTGATCAAATTACAGAAGACCATTGCGAGTATTTGTTATCTCTTATAGTGTTGTGCGTTCTTGGTGTTGAATACAAATAAAGCTGAAGGTTAAAACAATCTTTCATGAATATTTCATCTATAAGAGAAAATATGGGCATTTGTCCCGGGCTTAATGTCATATGACTGAACATAGATGAAGTCACTGAATAGCCCCAGTCCAACCGTCCACGACATGCTTACATAACTCAAAATGTTTTCTTTATTCAGTAAATCATCCTATCATTGCTCAATAAGCGCATGGTAATGTACCTCCTCTACTCCCCAGATTCTATAGCTGCATGTCACCCCCCTGATCCCAAAAATCTTTTAGATTGGCTTTTTACCCCTCAGCCCATAGGGCTGTAGGGTCTTGTCGTTGGCATGTACGTCTGGTCGGCCGGCCGGCCGGACGGACGGACGGCCGGCCGTCTGTCAACAATTTTTTGTCCGGGCTAGATCTCAGTTACTATTTGACTGACAGTTCTGATACTCACAGTGAATATCCCTAGTATCCCAGAGATGTGCACTGTCATGTTTATTCCGTGTTACGTCATTTCTTTACAGAGTTATGGCCCTTTGAAATTTTGCGTCACTAACTTTTGTCCGGGCTAGATCTCAGTTACTATTTGACTGACAGCTCTGATACTCACAGTGAATATCCCTAGTATCCCAGACATGTGCACTGTCATGTTTATTTCGCGTTACGTCATTTCTTTACAGAGTTATGGCCCTTTGAAATTTTGCGTCACTAACTTTTGTCTGGGCTAGATCTCAGTTACTATTTGACCGACAGCTCTGATACTCACAGTGAATATCCCTAGTATCCCAGACATGTGCACTGTCATGTTTATTTCGCGTTACGTCATTTCTTTACAGAGTTATGGCCCTTTGAAATTTTGCGTCACTAACTTTTGTCCGGGCTAGATCTCAGTTACTATTTGACCGACAGCTCTGATACTCACAGTGAATATCCCTAGTATCCCAGACATGTGCACTGTCATGTTTATTTCGTGTTACGTCATTTCTGTACAGAGTTATGGCCCTTTGAAATTTTCCGTCACTAACTTTTGTCCGGGCTAGATCTCAGTTACAATTTGACTGACAGCTCTGATACTCACAGTGAATATCCCTAGTAACCCAGAGATGTTGAGTACTACACACACACACTCGACTCTTCCCTGGAATAGATCTTCATCTATGAAGAACTATTCACCAGATCTTTACTAACTTTTCTTGAGGTATCGATCCACACAGTCTTGGATCGATATCCCTTCACAGGATTGATGACTGAAGCCGGTACTAGCAAATACTAATCGTTGAGTATTCTCTTGAATCAACATTAATACATATGTTGGTAAATAAATTTGACAGAATTCAGCAGATTTTTATGTCAACCTGTTATTCGCTGGACATATTGTGCTGAGGGGTCAAAGCACCTTTTAGGTGCAGCCTCATGTTTATTTAAAGAGAGGAGGGGTTCAGTTCCTGTGACCCATAGCTATTCTGGAGAGTTTCATAACCTCTTGACCACAACTGGGTGGGTGAGTGAGTGAGTGAGTGAATAGGATTTAATGTCGTTTTCAACAATGTCACGTGCCTATATGTGCCAGAACATGAAAGTGCTTACAGTCCCTATTATCCTGGACGCTGATCACACTTTGTTTTCAACAATGTTTTAGTCATAT
>JAVTVY010000735.1:0-34821 GCA_036873755.1 Hanleya hanleyi
CACAATTCGGCCATTGCATAACAGTCGTGCTGGATATACAATGGTAGCCTGATCGCCCCGTTTTTTCATCTCTTTCATCTCTTTCATCTCGGGTACTAATTTTTTTCTGGCCTCTCGTATCTCCGGAGGGAAATCTTCAAACATGCTGTATGCCGTATTTGCCAGAGATTTTTCACGTAATCGCACTTTCTCTCTCTCTTGGTACTGAACAAAGGCAGCTTTAATAGGTCTACGCTGGTGGTCGATTCCCTTGCGTCATAATACCATGATACAGATGAGAAAACAACAAGGATGACAGGTCAATCATTTTATTTTCCCCTCCAGTACATCATACCCATCCTGGGTGAGCCGCGTTGGGTATGTTTACACTTCAAGTAGGCTCTTGTCCAATCAGAAGCCTTCCTTTGAGAAAGTTCAATCTTCTTTCGGTGTGACCTAAGCATTGCCGGGCAGGCCAGGATGCCGTTCAGGTAGCATGTCCTGAAACAGTTGTTTGCGCATTCTGATCGCATTTTCCAGAGCCTCGGTGGGTGGTAACCCCATATACTCTTCCAAGTGACGCTTGGTCTTCATGATGGACCTGTGCGTGGGGTCGCCATTCAGCTCGAGGATGGGGCAGTCGGGAGCTCGAAGCCCGCGCATTCACTCACTCGCTCACTCACTCACTAGCGTTAGAGCGTCACTGCGTTTAGGGCATCACTGCCTTAAGACGAGCGTTGGGCATGCCTCACTCCCGGAGCTCCGGAGCCTGAGCTTGGAGCTCTCGGAGCTCGGAAGTGACGTCATCGTACGCATGCGCACACACACCTGTGGTGCACCTTGTATCCTATAGCCCATAGATAATTATCTCCTAATTAGGAGATAATTATCTCCTAATTAGGAGATAATTTTCTCCTAATTAGGAGATATTAAGTCCTAATTAGGAGATAATATGTCCTAATTAGGAGATAATTATCACCTAATTAGGAGATAATTATCTCCTAATTAGGAGATAATAAGTCCTAATTAGGAGATAATAAGTCCTAATTAGGAGATAATTTTCTCCTAATTAGGAGATAAGAAGTCCTAATTAGGAGATAAATCTCGGAAATTTTTTTTCACACTGGCACTAATACGCTTCCATGGTAATCTGGGTTGGCGTCCAAACATAAGAAAGAAAGGACTCTCGCCGGTCGACTCGTGGCGCGTGCTATTGTATGCATGTACCAAAGGAGCGACATGGGACTTTCAGTCTGCTTTCTTAGATGGATCCAATGTACCAAGCATGTCGAGAAGTGTCCTGTTGAACCTTTCGCACATACCGTTTCCCTGAGGGTGATAAGAGGTAGTGCGACTTTTATCGATCCCTGCAACGAATATGTTTTTTATATGCCATCTGGTGCGTGTAAGATCGATATACTCATTGCCATGACCACGAATAGGAAACTCGACCAATATTCTATCTGATGTCTGTGCTTGTTGTCTGTATGAAATGTAATACTCTTGCTCGATAACCGTTTACTTAGGTGGTATATATTTCACCGACTATTCCTGATGAATTTCCTCTTGGTAGATGTTTTCTTGACTGAAGCTTTCTTGATATTTATTTTCGTTCTATTACTTTTTTGTTGTCTTTAACTGTGTTTAAGATGATTTCGTATTTCGTTGTTTTGTCGATGCTTTCTCCTTAGGCGTCCTTGCACCTTGGGGTTTCATTTCAAAGTGTGTTTTCATGTCGTGGTTTTCTTTTTATAGCATTGAGTTGTTGTCTCTCGAGGATAAGTCTGGCTCTAACCCGCCCAGCAGTAGATACAATAACCTTTATTTTTGAGTGGATGTTTGACACGATTCAGAATTATTCCGCCAACTCTCACCCCTTGGAAAATATCTGCATCTAACTCTCTTCTAGCCATGACGAGATAAAATTGTTCCCACATTTTTGGGTCATTGATGTAGACTCAATCCGTCATTATGTTGAGGTAGTTCAAATGTTTATTGGTTGATTGTTAAACATCGAATGACGGTCAGATGCTGTGAGTTAACTCATGTAGGGAGCGGTTCTACAATATGTGTAAGTGTCCTCTGTTCACTACATCAGCCATTATGGCTTCTATTATCTTTATGTAACTTTCCAAGGTAGTTGGGCTCATGTTAGTCTGTTCAATTCTTTCGGATGCAGTGGTTTTCATGGGATTTTAAGCGTATATCTAAGAATTCCTCCCGTTTTATTCCACCAAAAACCTTGACGCTTGTAATTGTCTATGGAATAGATCCTCACCTTTAGAATCTGCTCCAGGGTGTTGAGTGTTATTCCCTGCAAAATGGCTTTATTAATGGCGAAGTTTCGTAGATCGACCCTTATTAGTCCCCTATACGAGTATACACTGACTCTTGTTCGTGCGTCGATGTACTTCTCGTATAAAACGACACATCATTTGGTTATACATACGAACTATTCTGCATTCTGACTGGTTCTTATTACTATAGTTCATACTTCCTCTTTATCCATTACTTTCGGCTGAATGCAGTATGATCTGCATTGTGGTGATTGTAACTAGCCGCCGTGATATGGCTGAAAAAATGTTGAAAACGACGTTACATCCTACTCACTCACTCAACCACTTGTAATTAATAAGCAAGTGATGGTATTTGTGATAGAGATGTGTCTTTCAAGTATACACAATTCCGCCAATTCAAGAATCTCAAGACATTGGATTTGTCGAGATTAATTTCTACGTCCTTTTCAGTTAATGGCTTTTGTTAAAACGATTGTTCAGTTAAATATAGGTCATGTTTCCGCTTAACCTGGGGGTAGAGGCAACATGATCCTCATGGTGTTCATATGAACAGTCACATCCAAATCGTGACTGAGATACATCATTCACTAGATGGCGACATCACAACGAATATCATATGGATTTAGAGTACTGATCAACGATACGGATTTAATATTTTTGCAATATCATGATGTCTTGCCGGCATCATTGAAAACTGTTGACTGCTAGCCTATGATTATGTATACTATGATTGTTTTGTTTTAATTTGGTGCTAATGCTGTTATATGGGATATGGAATAGGTCTTTGGATTATGGACGCGGATATTGTTTAATGGACGACGACTGAATAATGAATGATGGACCAGACGCTTGTAATGTATTTCATTTTCACTTGATCAGCGGCTATCCAAAAGCTGATTGAAGTTTACCAGCCTCGCCATTGAACTAAGTTGTAGGTTTCAATTATTTTTTCAGCTTGATAATAATAATCCGCAAAATTTGTAGCCATTTGCACTTTTCATTCGCAGAAGATTCCTTTCAGCTTTTCACCATTCATGTCAGTCACTTTATAAACAACTGGATGTTTGGATAAACTATGAATTATCTTAAATATCTCTTCTGTCTAATTCCAATAATAAAGTTTTTGTCCTCTGCCGCGAAATATTTAAATTATCGAACCTTCAGCGTACGATTTGTCATTCTTCGTCGGTTTGAAGATGTGATAAAAGAATGTACCTTTCGATTTGAGTAATGTTTGAAATGTCTTGTTCAGAAATTCTGCACTCTCGTCAGTTTAGTAGTATAGCGGTTTGCGTCCTTCTTCGAATATAGCGTCGAATGCTTTTTACCAGTTTTAAATTTGTCTGGTACTGCTCAAGTGTATTTTGAGAATTTTTAATAGCCAATGGCGCTAAGCGTAATAAATCTACTTGCCACAAATAGTTCATCTCTCTAGATAGTACTGTGTTGCTGAAAAGAAATCTTCTAGCGATTTGTTGAGTATTAGACGTATCTTGATTTTTGTAACAATTCACTTATTTGCTTCCATGATATATTCCTCCTATCCTCTCTACTCTCACGATAGGTTGGTTTGACACTAGTATACGCTACATCACTGATAGGATTGTAATGTATATTCTGCGTGTATTCAGCTAGGTCAGGCATGACTCAAAACGTCTTTGGATTATGGACGCGGATATTCTTTAATGGACGACGGCTGAATTATGAATGACGGACCAGACGCTTGTAATTAAGACTCTGACGGCCGATGTATAATTATGTTGACTAAATTATAAAGAACAGACATGTAAAAACCGATTTTATGGATAAGTGTTTCATTCTTGTAATATTCCGGGGGTACTTGAAATCATCTGCACTATAAAATAACTTGCAAATAGTTATCAGATATCATAATATTCAGAAATATTCTTAGTAAAGTTAAGCGCGTTTTCCTGTGAATCACTTCATCTTTAGCATATGATATCGTCCATCTTTCCATTCTACCCTTTATATTACAGATTCATGCTATTCTCTACTGCATATTTCCAAGTGTAAGTTGTGCGGATATCATCTTCTCGCTCCATACGTTGCTGAAAGTATTTAATCATTCTCATTCACGATAGTGATAGCCTTTTCCGTTTGAGCGTATTTAAGCCGTACAACGTCGGGCCTTACAGGTTAGTTTTTCTGGGTAATCTTACATTTACCAGGTTTCTCCATGTTGAGGCGTCTACTCCATCAGACGTCCACGATGCTAATCCATTAACACCAGATGAGCTGTTTGAGCTGATCTGTCATCACAGCTCTCGGGCTAGAGTATCTAATTCCGCTTAAGCCGGTGCTAGGGGCCGTGTGGATACTTCATAGTCTCCACATGAACAACTGCAATAAATAAATTTTTCCCACCTCTTGCATATCGCTCCAATACATGTTCCTCCAAATCCATCATCGTTAGGAGTGATATCGGTGACTATCGTTTTTATCAACGTGTTGATAATAGGCACTAGGAGAGTTGCGTAACACTCCATCAGGAAAGCATTCATTCTGGTTGTTCTATGTTCATCCATGATTTACACTACTCCACTGTTCACAGTTTTCCTTCAGTCAGCCATGCTGTCTATCGGTTCCTCCAGTGCAGTATCATTGTCCTTTGTTTTTTGTTAAAGTTCCTCCACAGTTTAACATCAATTGTGAATCCGGTTTTAGTGTGATTGATACGCTTATGGTTCCAATCACTTTTGCTCCAAAACGGTCAGGATTCTGGTTTCTTCCTCTGAAAACTGTATGGTTCAAGTAAATATCATTCTCCAACTGTAGCGTTGATGGGGTCAAGATTTTACGGGCCACAAACAGGACTATGATCGATGCGTAATACTTCACATTATTCCACGCGTTCGTCATCAGCGTTATAGATTCCACAGCAGCAGAGTCTGGTATAACCATTTTGGGAGAGGTATTGCACCACTATTTCTAAAAACTCTGGCATTGAATGTATGTGGATATTGAACAACTCAAAATGTCTTACGGAAGAGCTTGATGCAAAACGACACATACCGTACAGACATGTATCAACATGGGATTTCTCGACAATCCCTCATCAGAACCTTATTGATCGTCGATGATCATTTTCAGTAACGGTGTTCAAGAAACTGATGGCCAATATATATAAATGTCCGAAGCCATTAAACATTCTTTAGCTCTACTACATACAAGGGATATCATTCATGAAATGTTTCTTTTTTTATAGAGTTGCCTGAATTTCTCATTAATAATATATATGTGAAATTTGGCAACAGGATATATCAACAGCATATAGGTATTTCAATGGGTACTATTTGTGCCCCCTATTGGCTGACCTATATCTGCTATCTTATGGATACGACTATATGCAGACACTTTCAAAAAACGATCATTTCAAAGCCCGTTCCGTCTCATTCACCAAAACGCTATATAGACGATCTTCTCGCAGTGGATAATCGCTATATCATTGATGCAGTGAAAGATATATATCCACCGTCACTGGATTTGAGAGAAATTACAGATAGCCCTAACGCCACATCACGTTCAGATATATATCTCTATAAAAATGAAGCGGGTCTTCTGTGTCGTCGACCTTACGACAAGAGAGATGATTACGGTTTAGGCATGATAAAGGTAATATTTCCGTGGGACCTGCATATGGCGTATACATATCCCTTAGTAACATTTGGTAGATTTCCTAGATTAAATGTGACGATTTTAATCAACGTCACAAAACATTACAGAAACTTATAAAACAGGGCTATACCACAACGCGCCTCCACTCAAAGTTTCTCAAATTTGGCGATAAATATAGCGTGCTGATAGCAAAATACGAGCGTAGCGTTCAACATCTATGGCTAGGGGCCATATGAACTCTTGTACTTCATGCTCATGATGTTCATATCAACAAACACAATCAAAGCGTGACTGAGATACATCATTCTCTAGATAACAACTTTACAACGAAAATCATATGGACTAAGAATACTGATCAGCGATACGGATTTGATATTTATGGAACATCATTGAAAACCGTTGACTATTTTTTCTTGTAGAAAACTAGCATATGCTTATATATACTATGTTTTTCTTTGAATTTGATGCTTATTCTGTCATTTGAATTAGATCTTTGGATTATGGACGCAGAAATTCTTTAATATACGAAGGCTGAATATTGAATGACGGACTAGACGCTTGTATGGTACATCGCAATAGTTAAGGATACGCAGCAGGACAGCCCCCGTTTCATCACAGACCTCAGCAGACACGTTGTGGGCTAGGTCAAATGTTTTATTGTGTGCGGAAGAGAATGAGAACTGATGTCTTTACCTGGTTTGATGGTCGTTTGCATAGTTCTAAGTGTGACATGTGCAAATATGGCCAACAATTCTTCAAAATTATAACCAAGTGTCCAAGCATGGGAGTTCTATTTGATTAGTTTAATTCCTCCACTTTCTTCTCGTACCTCGCTGATATCTGTACCTTAACATTTGACATCAGTGCACTTTTTTTAATATGAGGAGAAAGTTATAAGGAGCAGGATGACCTGCTTCAAGCGTACACACAAAAAAGAATGTCGCCTGCTTAGGGAACGAGATGTCAGGAGTAATAAAACCAGAGACTCATGGATTCAGTCAATATTCTCAAACATGCACCAGAGAGATAATCATTGTCCTATAAGCTATGATGCATGATGACTACACTATCAACGATTTAAAGGTGCCCAGATATACATGTATACAAGGGTTTATTGGAACTAGACTACCAACTCAGGGTTGTAAATAATGTAGAAAACAGACTTTGCACATATAGGGTTCAAACAGATTCCTCTATTATATCAGTTGACCATGGCCAGGATGGCTTAATTAATATTGCATTCAAGAAATACACATCAGAATACATCGATATATAGTGCACTGGAACTCGAGATAATTGTCGAACTGTAGAACATAACATCGCCGGAATACGCGAAGGCTGGTGCCAAACTGTAAAACACTACACCCCTCCTTACATTAGAATAAGTATATCCAAACATGCAAATGCATGACAGAATTAACTATTGGAAATAAAAGTTCAATTAACTTTCACTTTAAGTTCTACTTTTCAACATTTCGAATATAAGAAACAACGAAAATAATGGTCCACGCATTGGAACGATACAGAATTTTAGATCCGAATTGTGCATGAACAGTTATGTCGCAATGTAATCTAATCATTGGAAACATTCAAACAAACTTTTAAGTTTAACACTCAAAAAAAAGAAACAGTTCCAAAGTTTGTGATATCTTCATGCTTCCAGTCTTTCTTGAACGTGAAAAGAACCATGAAACAGTTAACGTATAACTTTAAAGAACTTGTCAGTATCTCTTATAGTCCTCCAAATATTTTGGTTCACGTCGCGATCGAGTAGGTTTTCCCGAGGACGTACGCATTGTCGGTTCCACAGAAGGTTGAGTTGCGGAAGCATTCTCACAACTATGTGTAGGTCTCGTTGGAGTTCGTTGATGAGTGATAGCTAATTCATCCATCTCTTCCTCTTATTCTTCTGTTGGAGTCACTGGTTGTGTAGGTATTTTTCTGAAGAACGATGAATTACACGTGACATTTCGTCCGTTCGCGGAAACGGTTAACATACTCCCCTCCCTGGCAAACACAACGTGTGGTGTCGCATTAAAAGGTGTTAAATTGTTCTGTTTTCTGTCACGTTTCACAAATACATGATCATCGACTTGTAGATCACATGAACGCGCATTGTCTGCAGAGTCTTTCATTTTCTGTTTGGATATGGTCATTCAATCTCGCCTTCTCGTGGGTTTCACATGGATTTGTTCACTCTCGGTTTCTGGTAGTTTCGTAGGAGGGCCGAGTCCGAACAAAGATTTGAAATCATGTTGCTGGATGAGAAGTGGAACGACATTGGAACTCAATGAGTTCCTGTTTCCAGTTATTCTGCTCTCAGTATTGTGTCATGGAATTGTAGTCTATTATTAGACGTTCGCGTCGAAGTCGTAACCGATTGAATCGCAAGTAAATGTCGATTAGCATTGCAAATGACCGATACACGAACAGACCCGGATAAAGCGAGCAATCGGGCCACAGCGCCATCTGCTCATACATCAACAGACCCGGATGACGCGAGTAGTTAGACCACAGCGCCATCTGCATATAGGCTGTCATGGTATTGTAGTTTACTATTAGACACTGTCGATGTTTCTGGAAGCTTATTGTAATTGTATCTGGGTCAGATCATACGTGCTGTATGTTCTAGTAGCTTCTTGATTTATGGAAAGGTCTGGAATTTCTCATAGAGTATAAATAGCCTAACATTCAGTGATCGAGGAGGGAATTCAAACTGGCTTTATGTGGGTGCGTTATACTTACTATGCGGACTGTATACTGTGAATTGACTTTTGGCTGCTTTGTTATCTACGTGATTGAACTGTCGGAAACTGGACAACAGCTGAGCAGTGTTCAAATACCAAACTACAGAAACGCGATTTCTGCACGTCGGCACGGATTGTGGAGAGATTTGTGCACGTCAGTACGGACTATGAAATATACACCGGTATAGCATTGAACAGTAAAACTATATTTCTCATTTATTTGTTGTATTAACCTTACTTAATTTGTATATGATTTTAGTATTGTAAATAAATATTTGATTGTTAATCCTTGACTTCACAAAAGCTTTCTGTTACGTTTTTTTCTATTATCGTTTATGACGTAACAGAAATTGGAGGCCTGTCCGCGAGCTTTGTTTACATTATAGCTGTCAGCTGATCAGCTTTGCAACATAGTTCTAAATTGATACATTGTCTAAATTTACGAAGTCAGGCAGTACGCTATCAACATGTCATTTGAACCAGCACAGTTTGCTTCAGAGGCTAGTCAGGAGGTATTTAACGAACCACGCAAAGAGGATTTGTTCGCGCTGTGTAAATTCCTACAAATTAGAGTTAAAACATCATGGAGAAAGCAAGAAATTAAGAATCTCATTATTAAACATTTTGTAAGCAAACAAGTTTGGGATGAAAGTTATTTTGATTTAACTGAGGAAACAGCTGATTATTTGGAAATAAGGAAATTAGAATTGCAACATCAGCTGGAATTAAAGAATTAGAAAAAGAGGAAAGCGAGAAAGAAAGAGACAAAGAAAGACAGTTAGAGAGAGAAAAGGAACAAAGACAGTTTCAGTTAGAAATGAAGCGTATGGAATTACAGTCGCAAACAAGTCCTCCTACACATGCACCTGTACAATCACAACCAAAATTTGATGCGGCTCGTCAAATACGCCTCGTCCCACAATTTCAGGAAAAAGAAGTTGATAAATATTTTCTGCATTTTGAGAAAAACGGACCACTGGTGGCATTGGAGCGAGCTCTAGTACCACGTGAAATTAATATTAAATCGTAGGTCAAAACAAAAGTGATAATCAAATTATATTATTTTTGACCAGTTTTAATGCGGGAGTTGCACAATACAGGGTTCCGGCCTCGGCCGCCAGGATCGCCTTTGTTTTTATTTCCGTTTTATACCACTTCTATCGTCTGCTAGGCACAGCTGAGTAGGCTGGCCGGTCGTTTCGCTTGGACGCGTAGCGGGCGATAACTCTCCGTAATAACCACCGCCCAATCGCCAAGATCGCGGCGAATGACATTTCCAGTTCATCGAGAAAAAGCAGCCGACATGGAAATAGATATGAAAATTGCAGCTACTGCGTGTTTGCTTTAAGGTATGTGGTTGATTTATATGATTTTAAGTTCAATACTTGATATAATCGATAGAAACCTGTCGTAGTTTATTCGATTGTGCCTCCATATTGTTAGCAATGGTGAAAGACAAATATGCCGAATATAAAACCGGCCCGCGGGATGATTGAAATAGCATAAACGTTTCCGTTCCGGGTCGTTTATATTTTGGAAACATTCAAGGAATTCCCGTAGGTAAGCAAACCCTATGTTGCGAGATATCATGCAGGTAGTTGTCATTTGAACTCCGCTAAAGTCAATAAATACCGCGACGTCGGCATTAGCGGACAATGGGTTTAAATGTGTATTCATGCCAGCATGCGTACAGCTGTTAGATCTCAGCGGGAATGGAGCTTTCTAAGCTGCCGTGAAAGACAAGCTCAGTGCCTAGCAGACGATAGAAGTGGTATAAAACGGAAATAAAAACAAAGGCGATCCTAGCGGCCGAGGCCGGAACCCTGTATTGTGCAACTCCGATCGCATAATTATTCAATTTTCAATCGTTGGTCAAAACAAAAGTGATATTAATCAAATTGTATTATTTCTAACCAGTTTGATCGCATAATTATTCAATTATATCTACAACATTTATGATGGGCCTACGTATACAATTAATTTCATTTACTGCGTGAAATTTCGGTCGACTTTGGGCGCGAAATTCTTGTCCAGTTACTTCCCCTTGTGCGGCACTGTGATCGTCTGCCTGAGAAATGCGTTCAAGCCTGCAGCAAGACCAGTCAGAAATTCTGTGATTTGCTTTATTTTGTGCCACGGAGATTCATCCTTCAGGTAAACATGTTCCAAGAGTTCCATTACATTTTCCTAGCATGCCAGTTTATTGTCACAGTAAGATTCTATAAACAAATCAAGTGTTTTTTTGTTGTTCCAGCATGCATAGTGAATGGATTATGTAGACGCCGTATTTCGTTGCTTGTTCAACTAACACATTAATTAGTGCCTTTGTCGTGAAGTTAATGATGTAATCATTTGATCGGTAAAACATCAATAAAATTTATTGGTTTGAGAAACGACGTATTAATTAATTAATTTTAGCTCAGAGAAACAATTGGCACAGGCTAAGTTTATTGTCGCGCGCCACAAACGAGATTTACCTCCCTTTAATATTGTAGTCTTCTAATACAGAGTTGTCTCCCTTAATTATATTGAGAAATTGAATGTCATTTATATGTGGTATTCAGTCTATTTTGAACGAGATATTAAATATTTCTGGAAGGATAATGTAGTGATTCGTCAGGCTAATAGAATGAAAACATAATTTCCTACGTACAGGATCAGCATTTGTATGAATTCCATGTTATTGTATTTTGTATACATGTAGATATTGATCGATGAGAAATAAATTACAAGATACAGGCTTATAGATTAATTATTACCTGACAGTGGAATGTAATTATCTATGAAAAAGCCTCCATCATGACAATTTGACTTGTATTCAGCAATTTACACTGACAAGTATTGAATGATTACATGTTTACAGATTATATTTAATCAACTCCTTTAATTTCATTGCTCTAATTCATTTTATTTCTGTGTTTTACAGAACCCTGCTTAATGAATAAAGCTGTTACTGAAATATATTGGCAGTAGTCAATATTCTGTCTTAGTCAATTGTGAGTAAAATCTTCCATCTTATAGTACACTGTAATTTATTTCTTGTTTTACAAGTCATGTATAAACTGTCCTAGTAGTTATTTTGGTGGTAGTATTATCTCCATTTAGGTCAAGGTATTTCTGTGAGAATGTTATAATATTTAATTTGTCTTTGCATTTTTCAGCGACTGAACACAAACTATTAACTCTCCTTGAAGACATGAAACAACTACCACATCCGAATTAATTCACCAGCATGAGCATTTGAATTAATTTGTCAGCAAAAGTGATTGTGCAAAATGATCATGTACTTTTCATGTTTTTTCTAGTGAACACAACACAATTCCTGGTAGAAATTTGGCTAGATTCTTTAGAAATTTGCCACATATTATCGTCACCATATGACGATGTATACGTGACCCTTTTGACCTGATCCAAATTGTTTCCCCTTACAAGTTATGCCCCTTGATTGTTGAAACCACTTTCATCTGGTATTCGTTTTAGTGAATGCCACTTATTACGCATGTATGATTTTGAAACACCATAAAAAGTTTCACCATAAGGATCAAGCTTATGCACTGAAATCATGGAGCATCATAATATATGCTGTGTGATTTCCTGAAACATGTTAATCAATTAATCTCATAATATCACTGACACATCACTGATCAGCTGATCTGATGATTGTCTCCTAATCATCCCTTTATTGCGCATTATCTCATAGGCTATCTCCCTCCTTTCTCCTTTTTGGGGATAGCCCTGTTATTGTCTACTCTGTATGTTCAAGGGCATATCTTGGGCTCAGTTGAGATCTTGTTTCTAATGTAACCCATTTTGTAATTAAAGAGAATTTAAGCATTACGCGCACTGTTAACTCTGGTTAGGACAGGGCACAGGCTGGTTTAATTAGTCTGAATGTTTTGCTATTGCAATTGTCCCTTGAGGTTTAGTTTGATAATATGATTACTAGCCAAAGATATATATTCAACCACTGACGATATTCTCCATATGATCTTACATTCGTATAAAGCTTGACAGTAGAAAAGTCCTTGTTTTCAATCATTAATATCAGGATGCCTTGTCTGCTTCTGTTTTAGGATGCGGGAGGAAACATCACCTGGAAGCTAACGATAAAGAGATTGAAACAGCAGTCGGCAGCCGAAATAATTCATGTTATCGAGATGGCGGGCGAAGGAGCCGAGCTGACAATGCAGCATCATTCAAAAAGTATGGAGATGGTCTGCTTGAAGCATCTACTTTGTCCCAAAATTATGATTTAATTTAATATATCTACTAGACTTTTGAATATTGTGTTGTTTTTTGTAGTTCCAATAACAAAGTCTGAATTAGGAAACTTAGTATTCTTAGAAAACATATAATTTTAAATTTTGAACAACATCAAAAACATTGAAAACATTTGGAAAAATTAATCGTGGACTCTTTTATGCCGAGAATGTTGTTTTGAATTTTATTTTGTGTGTCATGACAATCGACTGAAATAAAGTCTTCAATATGAGAGCTGGCAAAAGAACGAGATTATTTTTTTATCATCACCTTCTGAATGGAGTCTTACAAGCCTTCTTTGGCGAAAATCTTACTTCTTGAAAAGAAGACGACATCATGTCATTTTAATTAGTAGGTGCATCTGATTGCCCAGTTGAAAGTACACCGAATCTTCGAATATTTCAATCACATGCAATTTTTGGACAAAATACGACCATTACACTAAATTTATCACCCTGTGAAGTCATTACAATGATTACGAAATAATGAATTATTTGCTGATTTTGGACCATTTGGTGAAGTGTACTAAATAAATATTTATGATCATATTTATTCAGTACACTTCGAAAAATGGTCCAAAATCAACAAATAATCCATTATTTCTTTATCAGTTTAATGATTTTAGAGGGTGATTAAACCTACTTTAATGATTTATTCTGTCTAAAAATTGGATGTGATTGAAATATTTGAGGATTTTGAGGAATTCGGGGAATGGCTACCACTGTTCACCTGGCTGTTGATCATCAGTCAGAAACATTCTTGTGATGCTGGAAATACTCTAATAGTTCAATCACAGGAGAAATCACTTCCTATCATTGAATTATTAGAGTATTTACATCATCGCAAGATTGATCAACAACCGTGTGAGAATTGGCAGCCATTGTCAAGCCAACCACTGGGTCAACAGTGACAGCCACTCGTGGACCGAATTAATCGGGCCACCGGTGGGCCGATGAGCAAAACTTTAGTGGTCCTTCGACGGTGGCCAACAATGGGCCACCAGTGGAAACCGACCATCGGGACAGAAGTGGCTGCCACTGGCGGACCGAAGTAATCGGGCCACCGATGGGCCGATGAGCAAAATTGTAGTGGTCCTTCGGCGGTGACCAACAATGGGCCACCAGTACAGCCGATGGTGGGCCACTGGTGGACCGATGGAATATGCTGTGTGGGTTAGACCAAGCAGCACGATTTGCTGATGAATACGCTCTGACACACAAATTATCATTTGTCACTGCTGTTAAGCGAAGTTCATTCCAGTCTAATATCTCTGGTAACAAACCCAGTTCTTTCTCAGGGCCTAAAACTTTTAACCCCAGTTACAAAGGTCAAAGGTCAAACACAAAGTCTCAGTCACCCACTTTTAACACTCAAAATAAGTCTCCCCTTTGCAGCTATTGTAAGAAGGAAGGCCATTTAATGGCCCTTTGTTTTAAATTGAAAAGAAAACAACAAGATCAAGCCTTTCAAAAGCCCAGTGGTTTCCTTACTTCAAGATCTGTGCCCAAGCGGGTTAGTGACGTTCATAGTTTATATGACATTAAGATGGCCAGGAACACTGTTCCTATTAGTTCTATCAAGGATAAGGTTGACAGTTTTTCGAATCCTGTTATGGAGATTTTTGAACCATTTATCCACAATGGTTTTGTGTCACTTTCAAGTGATTTTTCTGATGCTACTCCTGTAAAGATTTTGCGAGACACGGGCGCGTCCCAGTCTCTTTTGTTGGCAGATATTTTGCCGTTTTCTGATTCTTCATCTGCAGGCAGTAATGTCCTGATTAAAGGGGTAGATTCTGTAAATTATACACCCGTTCCGCTCCATAACGTTCATCTGTCTTCCGACTTGATTTCTGGACCTGATACGGTGGGTATTAAAGGTAGTTTACCATTTGAGGGTGTTCAATTACTTCTTGGCAATGATCTTGCGGGAGATAAGGTCGGGGTTAACCCGATTGTAACTGACAAGCCTTGTTTGGATCAGATCCATGATTCAGTTGTAGACGAAATTCAAAGTTTGTATCCTGCTTGTGCAGTTACTAGAGCCATGAGTAAATTGACTGAGGAGTCTGAAAAGTCTCTTAAAGATGACGTCATCGATGACGTTTGTTTGGCTGACACTTTCGTGTGTTTTAAATGATGAGGCTGATAAGCCACATTTTGATAGCAAATTGGAATGTTCTAATGACAAAATTTATTACCCAGATCGTAAACCTGCTTTGATTAAATGCCTAATCTCCATTAGGAAGAACAATACAAACTGTTAAAACGGAAGTTCAAACTAAAAGTTGTCTCCCCTAGAGGGGAGTTGTCTGCCCCTAGGGGAGCTCTCTCATTCATCCCAGAGGAGTTACTATAAAGGCTCTGCTCACGCCATTCCTATCCTCTTTCTCCTGTTTGTACTCGACCAGTGCACATCAAGGAAGTGTTAATTCAATACAGCTGTGTTGTTGTTGTAACCGCCGGTTATATCCTTTATCAAGATTGACTTGTGTTTTTCTTTTCGGAAATTCTTCTTACATTAGTTATGTCTGAGGTTTCTGTTACGATTTCTAATTCTTGTCGTTCGTGTGGGCAAGTTTTGTCCCGTTTGGACGCCCACACGGTTTGTTTTGCTTGTAAAGTTTTGTGCTATCGCAAAGCCACGTGTGCGGAGTGTGTCATGGGATTCGTCTGCCTGGAGGAATTATGCCCAGGTCCGACGTGCTCATTTATTGCGTGCCTCTGAGGATCCCGTTCTATCGGAGCGATAGACGGCTTTTGGAAATTGCGCTTGTGAATGACATGAAATCCAACGAGGATCGCCGCGGTGTCGGTTTAGATTTGTCACATAGATTTCAAAGTCCGGTTTCATCGGCGTCTGTAAATATTTCCTCCCAGTGGGACCGTTCCTACAGGTAGATAATATTCAACTTCTAAACAGTCTGACCTCCACCGGTATTCCTTTGTCTCGAGTCCCTGTAAAACCGGTTCCATTGTTCAGGCCAACAAAGGCCTCTAGATCAAGGTCGGTTTTACCTGAGCGGTCCATTGTCTCCTTCGGACAAAAGAATGCTACCTCGCCGCATGTTATCTCGCCTATGTCACTTTTGTCAATGGTTCTATTGCGGTTAATTGAATAATATTTCTGGGATAATTTTGTCTGACATTTCTATCCCGGTTGTTTCTAAATTTTGTCGCTCGTGGCAATTTTTGGACTCGCTTAGACCTGCACGGTTTGTTTTACCGTCAGCCACGTGTTTAGTGTCTTCGGACGTACGTCGCTAAAATAATTTGCTCTTGTCGGAGATTTCAAAATTTTAGCCATGATTTTTCTATATCTTGAAATGAACGTCCGACGATGTTTTCTAAAAGTCAATATGAAATCTCACCCTCAACTAATAACACAGTCCTGCGGTAGACAGTGTGTATTCAATATCGCGTCTCCACACAAACAATGAGTTTCGGCCCGCTGTGTTTGATGTGAGACTTTTGTATAAGTGGTCTGACTTGTTCAAACTCGTTTTTCTTTGTTTGGACAACAAGGATTCTCTTTCGCGACTCCGTTTTGTTATCGGTCAGTATGTGAGCTTATTGTGGCTGGGATATTTTTTTTTGTCGTGATCTGTATGATAAACGAACAGGTTTTTGTTTCGTTGATTCACGAATTTATGCATTGAATTTTGTGTAAATCTTCAGTAGTATTGTGAAAAGTATCCTCGCCTGACGCGGGAAGTTCGTCTTCCCCGCCGGGGAGATCCGATTCTTTATAAGCAGTCCGTCAATTTCCATGGTGTTGTTGTATCTTCTGTTCGGACTTGCAGTTTTTGGTAGTTTCACTTTCATGCATTCAGTTCATTGTTCCTACCAAAATGTAATCTCTTGTTATATCAAGTATTATTATGTTTATTTGATATCCTGTGATCAAGAGAGAACTTAGAGGGTTTTCTTTGCCTTTCATGCTTACGTTGTTGTTGCGTTTGTGTTCGTAACCACAACTCAAGCCTATTCACTACGATGCTTTGTTACATTTTAATGAGCTTCTTTACTACTCTCTTTATGTAATTAAGGGTGTGTTGAACAACAAAAGAGATCACGTGTTTGTTTATTGTGAGTGAGTAAACCCTATTCACTCACTCACCCTTGTTTATTGTGAAAGTGTGCTATTCTTTGAAACACAAATTTCCGTTACTAAACATTGTGATTTGTTTATGTTTCACACCAAATTGGTCCCATCTATATACTGAATTACACTTACAATTCAGATTGAGTTGAGCATTAATTTTATTTCTTCTCTCTGAGAAATTTTATAATTATTAGCTTGAGTGTGAGTGTATTTCTCCGGGAAATCTTTAGAAATACTCTCGTTCGACGACACGTGGAGTGTTTATTGATCTTCTCCTGGTCTGTTGGCCGGGCAAGGATCAAGCCTGAAGTTTTCTCAGTCTTCTGCCTGGGACAGCATTAGACTATTTCATCGAGCGGTCTTCTTGTATTTTGAGCCCTGCGCAAGAATGACGCGCAAATTCGTGAAGTCTTCTATAGTTTTTCTACCGAGTATGATTGCCGGCGAGAGACTACAAATGTATTTCCTCTCTTCGGGAATTTTTAAATTCTTTGAGGATCTTTCTAGTTTACGTGGAAATCTCTTTGTTCAGGATGTCGGTGGTGTTACTACCTGGCGGAGTTACGTTTGTGATTAACGCTAGGAACATTTAATGTGTTCATCTCTTCTGCGTTTCTAATTTCATTAGTCGAGTTCGGGGTTACTGTTTGCAACGCCTTTCTCGTTTCGCACCTCAACGACGTTCCATTAAGTCGTCTCGTTGTCCTCGTACACCTGTACGTCGTTTCTCGCCGTTACGTCGTTTTTCTCGTACTTTTATAAGGTTGTATCCTGCTCCATTGTGAGCATGTATGTACATTATGTTGAAGCAAATGGGGAAATCACTACGCCGTTTTTCACACACAACGTTTCTCCCATTTTTCACGTTACGTCTTTCTGTTACACCTTGACGACGTTCCATTACGCCGTCATGTTGTTCTCATACACTTGTGCGTCGTTCTCGTACATCTGTTAGACGTTCCGGTACGCCATAACGCCGTTCTTCACGTCATTTCTTCGGTACCTCCTTCGTTTTGCGAGATGCATATTTTATATTCATTCATCCTCGTTTTCGGCGTTTCCTTCGATTCACCATCGTCGGTCGTCGGTGGGAGTGGAAGTCCTTCCGTTTGGAGTCAACCTTCCCCTTGTATCAATTCATCTCGGGGCTTTCACATCGAGGTTTACTTAGGTTCAACTTATAGGGCTTTTCATTTCTATGCAGGACCTTACTCATTACGCTCGTTTTTCGGGTTCGGTCACTGCAGTGGATTTATTCGTCCTGGTGCCGAGAATGTGATGCCCATCCTGACTTTTTTATCCTGTAGCTGACTTCCTCCTTCACCTTTGTCGTGATATGAAGTTCAAATCAGCTCCTTTTAAGGGTTCCGCTCTGCTTGCGCTAGGGTTTTTACGTTTTTCTTCCGGCATCGTCATTAGTCTAAACGACAATATCTCTGCGCTCATTCGGGCTTTCGTTTTACAGTCTCGCCGTACTCGCTAGCTGTTACCGAAATGGGATATTGGTGTGGTTCTATGCGCTCTGTTTCGTCCGCCTTTTGAACCTTTACAGTCCGCCTCTCTCAAAGCTGTTTCCTACTAGACTGCTTTGCTGGCGGTTTTTGATTTGGCGTCTAGAGTGTCTGATCTTCATGATCTTGAAAGATCATCTATGACCTGGACGGCGAATTGGTCTCGTTTTCCTTTCGTCCCATTCCTGAGTTCATCGCCAATATGAATCTGTTCGCTTAGGTCCGTGTGCTCAGCGTATTCCTGTCTCTTCGACCGTCGGCAGTGCGTGACATTACTGAGAATACCATTGCTTCGTGGTTGAGGAAGACCATAAGTGGTCATATCTTTTTGCCATTAACACTCCCCCACTATTATTTACTGCTTCATAAATCGTGCCATCGCTACGTCATGGCTTTTATGAATGAACTTGTCCCTCTATGACATTGTCCAGTCCTGTGCAGGAACGACAAATTCTACGTTCACCAATTTCTATCTGAGAGATATGTCAGTGTAATCAGATAGAATGATCACGTTTGGACCGCTGGTGGCTGCCCAGCACGTGGTCATTTAACTTGCAAAAAAAGAGGGGGGGGGGGGGCATTTCTCATCAGCGCAGGAAGTCAGCCAGCTTGCTGCATCATCTTCAGTCATATATGTCCACCATACTACATGATCACCTCAATAGGTCAGTCAGCCAACTTACAAGACCTGTCTCATCGGTGAGTATGGTTTAGACATGGTTATTACTACACCCACTGCGTCTCCTCGACTGGGGTTTCCCTTCTATTGAGTATGGTGTACCACATTTACAATCAAGTTTTTGTTTTAATCCACGAGTATCTTCAGCGTCTTCGACCTGGGTTCTCTTTGGGTAAGTTTTGTTGTGCGGTAAGCCTATACAGTCAACCAGCTTACGGCTTCATCGCTGCTATTCAAAATGTTTATGTCCACATACTAAATGATCACTTAAGAGAAGTGATAGGTCAGCTTGCCAGCCGCCAACTCTCGAGTCCTCTATCAAGGCCTGGCACAATGACGAGTTTTAATCTTTGCCTTTACTGCAGATTTGCTTGTGTCATTTCAGGTTAAAGCTATAACCTTCTTCCAGATCATCTCAGCTGAGTCACCTTCGGTCAACTCAAGAGTCCAACGTACAAAGACAGGGACTAAAGTACAGTCAGTTGACGTGAAATGGAGAGTAGACTCAGGGCAACCGCTGTCAACTCGCAACTCATCTTACAAGACCGGATCAAGCTTCATGGACTAAAGTACAGAGAGTTGACATAAGCGGGCTTGTGGACTGAGGGTGGTGTAAGTTGGTCACCCTGTATGCCGCGGGTAGCTGGTAGTTCGCCTCACCCCAGTCATACACTGGCTTACCAAGAATACCCTCGATCGCCTCAGGGCAGGGGTTCCCTTCAGATTGGTAATATTGTGTACCACAACCACGATCACAGCTACATGGATGAAGACACTCAAAAGATAAGTAACTTCTATTACTACTCCATAATTACCCTCTGCGTCACCGACCAGGGTTCTTTTTGTTGAGATTTATTGTCATATCTGTGATCATTTTAGGTAGAAGCTGAAGTGGCCAGGTGGTCTAGGCCGTTTGCGTTTACTGCTGGCAATTTGGTGCCAGACTCTGGGGACGCGGGTTCGTGTCTCGCACGGGACTGACCCATCCAGCACTAATAATTGTGCCTTACTAAGAGAGTGTCATCTTAAAAATAATTGGATATAAATGTTGTCTACTCAGTGGTAATAGGTCAGTTTGCCAGCCACCATCTCTCAAGTCATCAATTAAGGCCTGACACAATTGTGACTTTTAATCTTTGTCTTTACTACAGATTTGCTTGTGTCATTTCAGGTTGAAGCTATGACCTTCTTCTAGATCATCTCAGCTGAGTCACCTGCGCTCAACTCACAAGTTCCAGTGTCAGCAACAGGGACTAAAGTATAGAGAGTTGACGAAGTCGTGGAGTAGACTCAGGGCAAACGCTGTCAACTCACAACTCATCCTACAAGTCCTGTTCAAGCTTCAAGGACCAAAGTACAGAGAGTTGACGTAAGACGGCTTGTGGACTGAGGGTGGTGTAAGTTGGTCACCCTGTATGCAACGGGTATAGCGGGCAGATCGCCTCTCCCCAGTTCTTACAGTGCTTACCAAGAATACCTTCTTGTTGCCTCAGGGCCCGGGGTTTCCTTCAGATTGGTAATATTGTGTACCACACCACGATCACAGCTACATGGATGGAGACACTCAAGGTAAGTACTACTATATCAACTCCATGAATTACCCAATTGCGTCACTGACCAGGGTTCCTCTTGTTGAGAATTAATGTGTCATGTTTATGCCCATGTCTGTGTCATCCCAGCGGTTACTCAGCCTGCTATTGAAGCTACAACAAGGCCGAGGTTCCCACCTCCATATGTTGGTAGTGAGGCATTTAATCAAAGCAGGTTTACGATTTGGGTAATAAATATTAAACATTTATAAACAATGTTACTATTTATAACCAAATCAAACCTGCTTTGATTTGATTGCCCCTCCCTTCCTTCCCCTCACTCCACGGCCTTGCACACTACAGGTCTCGGTTTATCACAATGAGAAAGAGGATAGGAATGGCGTGAGCAGAGCCTTTATAGTAACTCCTCTGGGATGAATGAGAGAGCTCCCCTAGGGGCAGACAACTCCCCTCTAGGGGAGACAACTTTTAGTTTTAACTTCCGTTTTAACAGTTTGTATTGTTCTTCCTAATGGAGATTAGGCATTTAATCAAAGCAGGTTTGATTTGGTTATAAATAGTAACATTGTTTATATATGTTTAATATCTCAAAATCACAGCTGGTTAATGAACAGCATAATGACCAGGACATTTCCAAGTTGAATAACAGGGCAGTAGATGAGTGTGATGTAACTCAAGAGCCTGTGTGTTACTTTTGTAAGAATGGTATTCTTATGCGCAAATGGCGACCGCCAGATGTGTCACCTGATGATGAGTGGGCAGTTAAGTATCAGATTGTGGTATCAAAGTCATATCGTTCAGATATTCTCAGACTAGCCCATGAAACACCTCTTTCAGGCCATTTAGGTGTTGACAAAACATTACAAAATTCTAAATCATTTCTATTGGCCAAATTTAAAGAAAGATGTTACGGAATTTTGTAGGTCATGCCACTCATGTCAAATGGTAAGAAAACCAAACCAAACCATACCAAATTACAAGCGTCTAGTCCGTCATTTATAATTCAACCGTCGTCCATTAGAGAATATCCGCCTCCATAATCCAAAGACCTATTCCATATTCCATATAACAGTATTAGCTCCCCTCTACAACCAATCCCTGCATTTGAGGAAGCATTTAGTAGGGTGATTATAGATTGTGTTGGTCCATTACCAAAAACAAGGTCAGGCAATCAATACATGTTAACAATCATGTGTGCTTCAACCAGGTTCCCGGAGGCCATTCCTTTACGGAATATTAAGGCAAAAACTATTGTTAAGGCCTTAGTTAAGTTTTCACACTTGTCGGCCTACCCCAGTCAGTTCAGGGATCTAATTTCATGTCAGGAATTTTTCAACAAGTCATGCATGAATTGGGAATAAAACAGTACAAATCATCTGCATACCACCCAGAAAGCCAAGGCGCATTAGAAAGATTTCACCAGACATTAAAGAACATGATTAGGACTTATTGTTTTGACACCGAGAAAGACTGGGATGAAGGCATACATTTGTTATTGTTTGCTGTTAGAGAGTCTGTTCAAGAGTCTTTAGGCTTCAGTCCATTTGAATTAGTCTTTGGTCATACCGTTAGAGGACCACTTAAACTGCGAAAGGAAAAGTTCCTAGACAGTGATCTTGACTCATGTAGTCTCTTACAATATGTGTCGAACTTTCGCACCAGGTTGACTAAAGCACGTGATTTGGCCATGTCAAATTTAAAGTCACCACAAAAGGTATGAAAATAACTTATGATAAACATGCCCTTAAACGAAGTTTCAAATCTGGTGAGAAGGTACTGGCTTTTCTGCCTATTCCTGGTAATCCACTTAAGGCTAGATATTATGGTCCTTATGTCATTGAAAAGAAATTAAGTGACCTTAATTATGTAATTCAGACTCCTGACAGGCGTAAACACAAACAGTTATGTCATGTAAATATGTTAAAGTTATACATAGACAGAGATAGCACTAACAGTACTGTACAGCCTGTAAGTTTAGTTAGTTCTGACCCTGATAATAATGAAACTTGTGAAGAGTCCATGACAGCGACGAAATTATAGAACTCTGACATTCTACTTAATTTGGATTCCAAGTTGTGTCATCTTGAACCAGCGCGTCAGGAAGAACTTCGAACTCTGCTCAGTTAATATGAACATTTGTTTCCCGATATCCCCACTCGGACTGATACAATTTCACATGACGTCAATGTCGGAGATTCTAATTCAGTGAAGCAGTACCCGTATCGTTTGAATCCAATTAAGCAAAACTACCTGAAAAAAGAGATTCAGTATTTATTGGGCAATGACTTCATTGAACCAAGTAATAGTAATTGGAGTTCACCTTGTATCCTCGTTCCAAATCCAGATGACAGTTACAGGATATGTACTGACTACAGAAAGGTGAGCACATTGACCAAAACACACTCCCTATTCCACGCATTGATGATTGCATTGATAAAGTGGGAAGTGCCAAGTTTGTGTCAAAGTTTGATCTTCTGAAAGGATTTTGGCAAGTTCCACTGACATATCGTGCGAAGGAGATATCAGCATTCGTCACCTCGGATGGTCTGTTCCAGTACAAAGTCATTCCATTTGGAATGAAAAATTCTCCAGCCACGTTCCAGCGTCTCATCAACCGTGTTACTAATGAGTTGGAAGGATGTGAGACTTACATTGATGACGTCATTGTCTACAGCGATAAATGGGAAGATCATATACAGAGAATCCGCGCACTGTTCAATCGACTAAGTGACGCCAAGCCGACAGTCAACCTTGGAAAAAGTGAATTCGGACATGCACGTGAGATATATTCTTGGGTCATGTTGTAGGTCACTGTCAAGTAAAACCTGTAGATGCTAAGGTTAGTGCTATCTCGCTATTTCCAAGACCAAAAGTAAGAGACAACTGATGCGTTTCTTGTGTATGGCTGGTTACTACAGAAAATTTTGTCCAAATTTTTCAGATATTACTGAACCTTTAACTCAACTCTTAAGAAAGAGGGTAACTTTTGTTTGGATCGATGAATGTGAATCAGCTTTTGAAAACCTGAAAGCCATACTCGGGAGCGCGCCAGTTCTTTCAGCATCAGATTTTGATTCACCTTTTAAACTGGCTGTAGATGCTAGTGATGTTGCTGCTGGTGCCGTTTTGTTACAAGAAGGTATAGATGGTGTAGATCACCCAATATGTTATTTTTCATGTAAATTTAACAAACATCAGAGAAATTATTCTACAATTAAGAAAGAATGTTTGGCAATGATATTGGCTTTACAACATTTTGATGTTTATGTTACTTCTTCATCGTTGCCAATTACTGTATTCAGTGATCACAATCCACTTGTTTTCATAAGTAAACAAAAATCAAAGATTGGTGAGATGGAGTTTGGTGTTACAAGAATACAATGTACATATGTTTGTCAACATTTTTGCTGTTGTAATATAGATTTTTTTCTGCAATAATGTTTTGAATTGTCAAGAAAGTTCCAAGTTTGAAACTTTCTTTTTTTAAGAGGGGGAGTGTCATGGAATTGTAGTCTATTATTGGGCGTTCGCGGGGTTTATTACGTCGAAGTCGTAACCGACTATCGATTAGCATTGCAAATGGCCGATACACGAACAGACCCGGATAAAGCGAGAAATTGGGCCACAGCGCCATCTGCCCATACATCAACAGACCCGGATGATGCGAGTAGTTAGACCACAGCGCCATCTGCATATAGGCTGTCATGGTATTGTAGTTTACTATTAGACACTGTCGATGTTTCTGGAAGCTTATTGTAATTGTATCTGGGTCAGATCATACGTCAATGCTGTATGTTCTAGTAGCTTCTTGATTTGTGGAAAGGCCTGGAATTTCTCATAGAGTATAAATAGCCTAACATTCAGTGATCGAGGAGGGAATTCAAACTGGATTTATGTGGGTGCGTTATACTTACTATGTGGACTGTATACTCCTGTGAATGGACTTTTGGCTGCCTTGTTATCTACGTGATTGAACTGTCGGAAACTGGATAACAACTGAGCAGTGTTCAAATATCAAACTACAGAATCGCGATTTCTGCACGTCGGCACGGATTGTGGAGAGATTTGTGCACGTCAGTACGGACTATGAAATATACACCGGTATAGCATTGAACAGTAATTACAAGCGTCTGGTCCGTCATTCATAAATCAGCCGTCGTCCATAAAGAATATCCGCGTCCATAATCCAAAGACCTATTCCATATAAGAGTATTAGCACCAAATTCAAAAAGACAATCATAGTATACATACACCTAGGCTTGTTTCCTGCAAGAGAGAAGCGGTCAACAGTAATTACAAGCGTCTAGCCCGTCATTCATAATCCAGCCGTCGTCCATTAGAGAATATCCGCGTCCATAATCCAAAGACCTATTCCATTTTCCATATAACAGTTTTAGCACCAAATTCAAAAAGACAATCATAGTATACATAAACATAGGCTTGTTTCCTGCAAGAGAGAAGCGGTCAACAGTTTTCAATGATGCCGGCAAGACATCATGATGTTCCAAAAGACTATATTTCTCATTTAATTGTTGTATTAACCTTTCTTAATTTGTATATGATTTTAGTATTGTAAATAAATATTAGATTGTTTTTCTGTTACGTTTTTTCTATTATCGTTTATGACGTAACAATTGGGAGATGCCGCCTTCGTGATTTCAACAATCAGATACCAAGAGTACTCGTATGTGATGTGAAATAGATATTCCGCAGTGGGAATAGATCCACAGAAATCTGCACTTAGTCGTTGCCTAGGCTTATCTGGCATCTCGGAGATTACCGGTACCGATCTGTCATCACAGCTCTTGATCCAGCGTATCTAATTCCGCTGAAGCCGGTGCTAGGGGCCGTATGGATACTTCTATATGAACAGCTACAATAAAAGCACGGCTAAGATACTAAGGACTACATCCGAGAATCCACCATATTCTCGGATCTGAATGTGAGGTGCCATGGAAAGCTTTCCTGTCATATTGTTGCTTTTTAGTCGCCAGACGTGGTCAATTTTTCACACTTCTTGCATATTGCTCTAGTGACAAGTGGTTAAATTTGTCCCTTGTTCGGGTACGTAACGGCCTGACATGGAGAACATTTTCTCAGTGCCTACTCGACTTTCTCATTCATTCATGGAAACCAAACTTCGACCGAATGAAAGCGCTGGTGCGGTTCACGCTCTGGTGACCCTCATGTGCTAGGCTCACTGTTTGAGCACGTAGTTCATTTGGTATCACGATAAGTGTTCAACGGAGTAACACAGCACCACAGTGACAGGTTAACTCTCCTCGCAATTCGTCAAAATTGATGTCGTGCGACCTTTGATTGCGTACCAGTTTTATCACCTTTCTGTGGCGTTTTATCGCGAGCTGTGGCAGCGTAGATGTTGTCAAGAATCATGGCTTTGGGCACTGATGTGTCGGCGAAAGAGTTTACATACTGGTCTGCAAGCTTCTGATGTCGCGGTCTGTTTTGGTCTACAATGGATGTCGTGATATGTAATCTGCAGGGTTTTCGCTCACTGGACGATATACAATAGTAAGTTTGTATGGCTGAAATCGTAAACCCCATACGCAATGGAGATCTTGGTTTCTCCCAGATTGTCTCAACAGGTTTATGATCAGTTACAACTCTGAAGTGTTGGGCACCGTTGACATGCATGTCAAAGTGTTCTTAAGCCCAGACTACTGCGAGCGCCTCGCGTTCCGTTTGTCGCTAGTGGGATTCTACATCAGTGAGGGGTCTATTCGCGTGAGCAACCACTCTCTAAAACTGGGCTAGCATTCCAACTTGTCCGACAGTACTTACGTCGAAATAATTTCAATGTCCTTCTCAGGTTCAAAATATGACATAACAATGTCACCAGTAAGCTGTTACTTTAGCTTTCGGAGAGCAGTCTCATGCTCATTGGACATGATGGCTCAGCAAGTGTAGCGTAATCATTGATAAATCGGCCGCAGTAGTTTATCATGCCCAGGCAGCTCTTCACTTCAGAGGTGTTTCCTGGTCGTTGTGCATCCATAGCATCAACCTTTTTGACATCCGGCTGCGCACCATCTCCATTGAAGCTGTCCTTACTATGCTCACATTTGTCCTTATTCAGGGTCATACCCTGCTCCTCAGTCCTTTTCAGGGTTGCTTCCAGTGCAATATCATGGCCGCGTTACGCCTTATAAAAAATGATGATGTTATCACTCATGTTCGTACCTGGAATGTCCTGGATAATGCCACGAATCTTTCTCCGGAGTATCTCTGATGCGAAAGAGATGTCAAAATTTAGCCTTTTGTATCTGAAAAGTCCACATTGAGTGCTGAGCGTGATGATATATTGTGAATCACGGTGATTTTCTAAATGATGGTATCCTGTGCGTAAATCCAGCTTACTGAAAACTTTAGCCCCGTTAAGATCCGGAATGATCTCATCCACGGTTGGCATCTGATGGCGCTCACGAAGATATAGTTTTAGTAGTAACCAAAGCGCATTTCGACGCACTGGCGCCTCACTGCGCATGCGCGAGAAGGTGGTGTGCGCAGGAGTGTTGTGCGCAGGTATGACGTCACTTCCGGTCTGGGTGAATGGGGCGTGACCTGTGAACATGCTAGGACATGTACTGACCTGTCTGTGGGTTTCCCCCACAATTTCGCTGACGTCCGTGTCTTTTCGATGAGGTCCGTGTCTTTTCGGTGAGATGCGTGTCTTTTCGGTGAGGTCCGTGTCTTTTCGGTGACGTCCGTATCTTTTGGGTGACGTCCGTTGACCTGTGAACATGATAGAACATGTACTCACCTGTCTGTGGTTTTTTTTTCACAATTTCGCCGACGTCCGTGTCTTTTCGGTAACGTCCGTGTCTTTTCGGGTATGTATGAGGGTCTGCGCCTGCACCGAAAAGACACGGAGGTTAACGAAGAGACATGGACGTCACCGAAGAGACACGGACGTCACCGAAGAGACACGGACGTCACCGAAAAGACTCGAAAATACACGGACGTCACCGAAAAGACACGGACGTCACCGAAAAGACACGAACGTCGCCGAAAAGACGTATAATAGTGGGAATTTTTAGGGCATTGCTGCATTCATTGGCCTGCTTGACCAACCTGCCTCACCAGCCTGCATGACCAGCCTGAGCCTACCTGACCAGCCTGAACCACTCTGACGACAGGAGCTACTTGCCTGAGCCTCACCAGCCTGAGTCTGCCTCACCAGTGCAACTTCACCAGCCTATCTCACCATAGCAGCTACTTACTCTACCAGCCTGAGCCAACAGTCATGGAGTCATCTCACCGATCTAAGCTTCTACAGCACCGTATTCGCCTCGTTGATGAGATGCAGCATGTGGCCGATATATGTGATCTGCTTATGGTGGAAAACATAATCCTTAAACACGGTGTGGAAGATATCATGGCGGAGAAGACCACTTCGCGACAAAACAGAGTCCTCATCGACGATCTACTGCGCCGTGGCCCCTTAGCATTTCAAGCCTTCGTGGAGGCATTGAAGAAGACGGGAAATGAAGGAATAGCATGTTTACTTCAAGCCGAGGATTCAGAAGATAAAATCTTAGTCGTGGACATCGCCGAAGGGAGTACAGGTACCAAACGTACCCACGAAGAGTCCGGTCCACCTGCCAAACGTCCCCGACTAACACCTTTAAAAATATCTCAGCAAGTGCTTCAGCCAGTGCCCCAGCAAGTGCCTGAGCAAGCGAAGGAAGAGATGCTACTTCCTATGTCTGTGCAGGAGATCAATGACATTATCCAGCAGGCCTACCAGGCGGCCCAGACGAACACTTGGGAGCTCTCTCCCTATTTAACTGTGAGCGTCAAAGAAGAGCAAGTGCATTTTAACGCACCGGTCTGGGACGACAAACCACCTAAGCATATCGCCTTGACGTTGGAGACCTGGATAAGAGTACAGGCCATTTATTACGCCGTCGATGCGGTCATTGACCACCAGGGGAGCGACGAAGCGAAATTTCATGTGGGTGACGACATCTTCCTCACCTGTTCTATGTTTAACAACATGCTGCTGTTGCATATTCGTAAATGGAAGTTGAGGAGAGATACGCGTATTCCTTTACCTGAGGGCGTCACCCTGCAAATACCTGCGTGGCGGAAGCTGGAGAGAGTCTGACAGGTGAAATTCATGAAGTCCTGTCTGACCAGGTGACTCAGTATATTTATAAGAAGTACATCGACACATTCCTGGATCATCTCAGACCCCGCATTCGACACTTGCGTATCGAGCAATGTGCAGGCTGTCAGAACAAGAACGGTCTCTTCAACACGCATACGTGTATGGACAATAGTATACCATCAGACGCGCTGATGACTGAGGGACTACACGCCGTTAACGAGGTGCAAATTGCCGAGGCATTGCAAGCTGTCTGTCCACCCAGAATTCCACGTGAACAGATTGCCACCTTCATATACGTGCACCAGGGGCAGAAAGACAATGACGAGTTCAAACAAGTCTTGTTGCATAAATATTGAACATTTCACACAAGTCTTGTTGCATAAATATTGAACATTCAGACATCACCGTATTCCTACATTCTATGTTCATTCTATGTTCATTCTATGTTCATTTAAGCGCCTTGACAGAAAATTGTATTAGAAAATTCAACACCAAGAGTCTACTGTGGTGAAGACCTTATGTTCATTCTACTGTGTTAATAAATATTAGAAATTCAAATGTGTGTCAGTGTTCACTCTATGCAAAGGGATATTGGTGTGGGAGCTGGTGTTTTGTGCTTTTAGTTAGAAAGTTTCTCTACTTTCGGGTGTAATTAGGTGGCCCTAATAAGGGACTTTGAAAAGAACAGAAGGTTGGTCATCACACTGTTACGGCCGGAATATTTTTTTGATGCTTGATACCCATCCCTGACACACAGGGCATCGTAACTTCAAATGAAGCTCCTCTGTCTCTGCGCACTGGCACGAGCCTGCCATGCATGTTAAGCTTAGCACGCATACACCACATAGGCACAGGTGACCACAAGGAAAAAAGGCGTACATCGTCTCATCGTCTTGACACACGGTACAGGTTGATCTCTTCTGCTCCCTAGCCAGTTGTAGGCGTAGTGTAGTCTTTTCGTCTTCTAATTCGTCAATTTGTTGGCTCAGGCGGCTTATCTCTGGTGATGGTGTTGTCATTCCTGTTGCGGTCGCTGTGGTAGCCGTCGTTGTGGTAGCCGTCTGAGTCGAAGCTGTAGTTGCTGGGGGTCTACTACTGTTTAACCACTCCAACTCTCCGTGTACATCTTCATCGTCTGTTTCATCATCATCATCCTCTTCCTGCACAGCGTCCCTTATTTCTCTATCTTGTTGTGCGCCTCTCGTCCTCAAAGCTTCAGCAATCTGAGCTTCAGCAACACGCTGCAAGCTCGTAATGATTGTAACATGTTCGTCTTCTTCGCTCGAGCGAATCCGTCTAGGATCTTGTTGCTGTTCTCCGTCTCGAATTGTCACCCTGAAGGTTTCGGTCGACACTCCCGTGTTCATTGCGTTGAAAAGTGACCGTCTACTACCATTAGCAATGATGCAGTTGAAATGAGTGGATAGCACACGATACACAGCGCGCTTTTTATAGTCTAACCGTACAGTGCCCGTATGAGGGCGAGGACGTCACCGAAATCTTCATACTGGCCAAGTGTGTCCGCTCAGACCCACTGAAATTTTGTGTTTCTTTTCCATCTTCAAACCGGTCTCATTTTGCAATAAATGCGAGTTGACGCGTAAAACTTATTTAAACTTGAACTTTGGAAGCTTATAGTGTCTTGCTACGGTAACACAGCCATTGACACGCATAGCTGTACATACACTCGGCTCCATACTGTATAGTGCTGTGTTACCGTAGCAAGAGTGGCAGGACAAAAATTCACACTTTTCCATCGATAAACCTGCTAAAATTTTCAGGGTGACATTATAAGTATGTAAGGAAGACACCTAAAGTGTTTTTACAGAGGTAAGCCGATTTATTTCAAATTTACCGGGTTTTCCACACAACCACACCCATAACCACACGGGTCTAAAACCGACAAAATGATAAAAAAAATAGTTTTAGGCTGCCGTCAGCCTTCTGAATTTTTCAGCGATACACTATAAGCTCCCAAAGTTCAAGCTTAAATAAGTTTTACACGTCAACTCGCATTTATTGCAAAATGAGACCGGTTTGAAGATGGAAACGAAACACAAAATTTCAGTGGGTCTGAGCGGACACACTTGGCCAGTATGAAGATTTCGGTGACGTCCGCGCCCTCATACGGGCGCTGTACGGTTAGACTATAAAAAGCGCGCTGTGTATCGTCTGCTATCCATTCATTTTGAACTACATCATGGCTCAATACATGGATATTGATGGAGTGCACAATATTATTAACGAGTCGTGGCTTGACAACATATTAGAAGAGCTATGCAAAGATGACGAACAAGAAGAAAAAGAAGACCAGCCGGTAGATGGCAGCGAGATTTTGACCCCAGTTTCACAACAAAAGCGGAAGTATCTTCATCATGCTACGGGTCAATTCATCGATATTGAAGACGACGAAGAAGAAGAAGAAGAAGAAGAAGAAGAAGAGGCGGCGGATGGAGATTTCACCGCAGTTTCGCAACAACGGTCCTATCTTCACGAAGCAACCGGTCAATTCACCGATGGAGTGGACAATAGTACCTACGCCGTACGGCCTGATAGTACCTCCCAACACGAACGGCTTGAACGAGTCATACAAGATCTGTTCAAACAACATCAAGACCAAGACCAAGAACAAGAACAAGAATAAGAACAAGAAAAAGAACAGATGGCTGTTTTACAGCAGCGATATCATGAGTACTACTGTACCGAAATAAGAAGACTGGGGCGAGACACAACATGGGGAGCGGCAAAGCATTTGCCCTGTATCCAATGCAGTAGTCGCTACGCCAAATTCGCTATATTTCCGTGTGGACACCAAGCGTGATGTATCCGCTGTATCCACAAACATGGAGGAAGACCAGCCCCTACGCCCACTTGCAAGCCCATAGCGTGTACACTCGTCACGCTGAAATGTCCCGTGTGTACCAAGAGGCGAGAAAACCTGCTCCGATCGATGTAATCCCCTTACACCTTCCTAACGGTCCTTATGAGGACCACCCAATTATACTCGAAAGGGCAAGCTTCTAATTAAAAGCACAAACATCAGCTCCTGCATGCACACACCTAGGTAAAAATAGGTAATTAACACTGAGCGAATGGGAACTTCCTACTAACAGCGCTCAGGTAAGAAAACCCACTATTAGTATGAATGTACGGTAATAATATACCGAATAGTCCCGCAAAAAGCCGAGTGTAAAAAAAATAAATTTGGTTGTTGTTGTGAGGAGGTGTGGGAGATTGGTAATCATAGAGGAGAGGAGATTGAGATATACTGAGTAGTCCCGGAAAAAGCCGAGTGTAAATTTTTTGTTGTTGTTGTGAGGGTGTGTGGGAGATTGGTAATCATAGAGGAGAGGAGATTGGCATTCGTAGGGCCTAGGGGCAATTGTTATAAGTCCTGTTTGGAAGGCTAGGGGTTGGCCCTCAAAAGGGCCTTTGATGGCAGATTTTTTTTTTTGGCATTGGAGATTGGTAATCATAGAATATAGAGGAGAGGAGACTCACAAATGTAGGGCCTGATTTAATTGAATGTGCCACGTTAGAAGTCCCCTTTCGTAAGATTGGGGTGGCCCTGAAAAGGGCCGTTCAATTTGTTTACCCTGTTTTATTCAGGGGATGGGGTTGTCCTGTCTACCCCATCAAACTGGCGGAGAAGTAGCCCCCGGGCTGTTGTTGTTGTTGTTGGGGGCCAGGCTGTTGTTGTTGTTGTTGGGGCTGTTGCTCCGCATCCGGGACTGATGGAATCCGGTCCAGAAATGACGCTGGCGCAATTCTTTGCAGCACGCTGATGTGATGTTGCTGCTGGTGGGCGACTGGCTGGAGTTGTTGTCTCTCCTGGAGCACTGGCTGGGGTTGTTGGTCCTCCAACACGTACTCCAGGGCGTCCAATCAGTCTCGCCCCTTCAAATCGGCCGGCGCTCTTGTCACTAGATGATGTAAATCGGCCCAGGCGAGCGGCGTCAAGTTCGTGTTGTTCCGTGTCGACTTCTTTATTTCATCCAGCCAATATTCTCTCACGGCCCTCGCCAATTCTTTTCTCTCCCACCTCTCTTTCATCACCCTCGCCGCACCTTTGCTGGTCGACATCTTCGCTACACGGCTCATGATAGGGTCTTTGTATACGTGTTCACCGTATGCGAAATGTGATTTGAATGACATTACACCCCGAATGATCACGGACTTTGACGAAGGTGGGGCCATGGAAAATAAAAACTATAACGTGTACGGGTACGGACTAGCATAGAGAGGCACGAAAAATAAAAGTATAACGTGTACGGCTACGGACTAGGGGTTAATTTAACATTACACTACCGAATGATCACGGACTTTCACGAAGGGTGAAGGGAGACGGAAAAATAAAACCATAACGTGTACGGGTACGGACTAGGATAGAGAGACACGAACAAATAAAAGCTATAACGTGTACGGCTACGGACTAGGAGTTAATTATACCCATAGGGGGACTTGACATTGTAGTAGTATAAAAATTACCCGTCCAACCCTATTTTGCGGGGAGTAGAGGTTAGTCCACTAGGCACTGACTGGGTTTAGTATAAGCGCCTGTACAGGAAGCGCGCTACTATATATATACAGGCCTCCCTAGCCGGTGTTTGTCATTTACCATGGGAGCGTGCGGAGCAGATGGTGAGCTTGCGTTGTTCCAACTGACCGCCAACGTCACCCTGATCGTCAATGACCATCACCTGCAGCTCATCGAAGAACAACCCCGAGAGGTGAAGCTATTTTTAACCCTAGCAGGGTGGACTCTATTGACACGGTTGTTACAGGGAAAAGAGCCCGAAGTCGATTTCATGCACGTGGGAGTCGGTGTCTACCTACGAAGTGGTGGAGATGATTCTTTTTTCCCCCGGTTAGAACAGCGTGGTGGTCCCCATATCACACTCCGTCCTGCATTATGGCAGGCGCTGAAAGCTATTATCCCCGATGTCCACGACCTACTGCACCCCGACGCGAACTCTGTGGCTACCCGGACTCTTACACCTGGCTGCACCCTATTGTTGTACCCCAAACGAGTCGACCTCACCCATAACCGCACTGGGTGGGCACCCAAAGCCGACGTCTCTCTGTCCCCGGAGGGATGGACCACCTTGAAACGTGTTGTAAGATATCAGCATCTTATGATAATTGGTTTTCTACAAGTTATTCAGATATAAGCATCTTGATATCAGCATCTTATGATAATTAGTTTTCTACAAGTTATTGATGGAATATTAAGTATTGCATAGTATTGATGTCATATATGATGCCTGCCTGTATGGGTTTATAACGTTGCATATTATAGCTATGGCGGGTCGTAATACCCCGGTAAATGTTTTGATTTGTTTGACACTCCAGTGTCCTATTTGCATCGTTGAAATATGGAGGGATGTTTTTGACCCAATTCACAAGTCTGTGTTTCCCAGTTCTCATCATTTAACATGCTGTGAGTGTACTTGATACTCCCGTAATGTTTTCTTTTGTGTTTACGAAATTGCATGTTCATGATTTGAAATGTCCAAACAGTACTGAAAAATATGTTGTTGTATCGGTCAGTCGATGGTATAAATATACAGCCTGATTTACCTAGGGCAGACAATTTTGGTTCTCCGTCTCGAGGAAATGTATCAGAAACTTTAGGTCTAAATTTAACGTTTAGGGGCTGTCTTTGTTTGTCATTTGGCCATCGTCTGTACCACCTTTGATGTCAGAAGTCTGGAATAAAATCTTCAACTTCGTAACAACTTGATGACGACTTTCTTGATGGAATTTCTTGAGGCAAAAGATACAGGGCTATGAACTTCTTTCAGACTGCTGTAAAGACCCAGCAGCGAACTCGCAAGCTAGTTCTGGGTACATGTAAAGTTGCCCGGTCGCCCTAACCAAGCCAGACTATCATCTTACCGGCACGAAAGCCCGGGTTAGAAATATAA